>JAOTRH010178060.1:0-12113 GCA_034768845.1 Heliamphora exappendiculata | reverse complement strand
AACTGTGAACATAAAACTTATATTCTGCAAGAACCTAAAATCTGATCTTCTGTGTGCAAGCCGTACTCTACACACCATATTAAATATTATACAGAATATCGGACATCCATGTATAACATTTGAAGAAATGATACACATACATTGCTCATAAAGATTCTCATAAAAAAAAAATTAATATTATTAAAATAAAATTAAATACAAAAAATATGATTTTCAGTATACTAACCCTAACTGTGTAAGCCTTAAGGCAATGATACCAATGCATGAATGTTGTATGTGGGTGAGAAGAACCTTGGGTTGACTATTTTAACTTCATAGTTGTATGTAATGGTGTTTGGGTGGAATCGTTTCAGTGATTGTAACAAAAAGATTTTGGTTGGTTTTATGTTTAACATCAATCCTTGTGCCTCAAGGAAGTTTCATTTTAGCATGTTTATTATTGCTTGGTTGTCCCTTGAAGAGTTTTCAAAAAGGTTGAAAAATGATTAAGTGTTGGGTTCTAAAAGTGGGTTTTGAAAATTTGGTCCAGAGCCAGACCGCTCGATGAACCGCTCGAGCGGTTAAAATGAATTCTCGATTGTTTTGCAGGCTGAGGAAAAATAGTGTACAGTCAAGGGGCGCTCGAGTAATCTTTTGACCGATCGAGCGGTGTGGGCAGAATTTTAAAAATTTTCGTTGTTTTGTTTTAAACATTGGCTTATGGGGACCTTAACCTTATTCTTTTGGGTTATTCTTTTCTTTAAAATAAACACTTCAAAGGTTTTGAATTCTTCTTTGGCTTATGTTCTTGGACCTGGTAGATCTTGGAATCATAAAATGAGTTTTCTCAGGTGGTTCACGTGACCCTAGTTTTGGGGCATGACAAAGATGAAGAGGAAGGCGAAATCACCACCATTTACGATCCAATTGAGGCACCTGATTGAGGCACCACCACTAGACTCCAACGAGGACGAGGCCACTAACGCAGCAGTTTCTCATAGCCACCGAGAGTATCGTAGGGATTACCGAGTAGAAGAGTGGGTGTATGGTAGAGTCTGCCCAAAGTAGATGTGCAACTGGAGGAAACCCGAAGCCTTCCCTCACTTTATGGGACCTCTGCAAGTAGTGGAGAGTGTTGGGGCAAACTACCAAGATCCTAAGATTATATCCACGATTATAGTCAAAATATAACTAGACAGGTAAACACTGAAACTGGCACCAGATTAAAACTTTTAACATCGAACAATCAAAATAAAATTCGATAATACTCCCAAAGTTATTTTTAGGATTATACCTTTCGAAATCTGATTGAATGATTTCGGTTGCTGCAACAATTTCTAGTCAACAATCCGTCGCGATTTTTGACTTCTAGTCAAATCTCCGACACAAGTCTTCTGCTGTATTTTTGAATACTAAACACGAACAAAGTGTGGGCTTTGATCTGTCGTATTCTTCAAAACATGTCTAGTCGTATGTTCTTTGGATTCACAAGAAGTGAAAATTCTAGAACATTATATGGAATCTATGGCGGCTAGGTTTTATAACAGCATATAAATTGGCTACAGCAGTGACCTGTGGAGTAAATAAGACATGTGCTTCTAATGTTATTATAAAATCCTGCCTCAACCCAGAAGTAATTTCATAAAAAAATAAATTATAATTCATTCTACTAAAGAATTATAATTACATTTCCAACCTTATTCTCAAAACCGTAGTATTCGAGCTCTTGTTACTAAATGCTTATTTATTCTCCCCATGCTAAGATTACAGATACCCGCCAACTAAATTAAATTACTGACAATTATAATTAATTGGCTTCTTCAAAATTTTCTTAAGACCTTCTGCTTAACTTATTTGACTATTAGATTATCAAATTCTCCTGCAGGATTTGACTCGGTCAAAATTTATAAGTTTCCTTAAGAGAGTATTATCAATCTCAATTTTTCAAAACGTGAATTTCGTTAATCATTAATATCCACCATATACTTAATATTACTATCTAACTCACCAGAATTATAGACCCATATAAGATCGCACCCTTCAATGAATCAAAATAACGAATATTAAATATACGCAAATAATAATTATTTCGAGATTAAGAGTATAAGTATTCATAATAACCATGTAGTGTAAATTAGTTTATAAAGTCAATCCAAAATTAATTACCTCAACTTAGTCCTGTTCAATACACACAAAGTGTACTAGAACAATGAGTCGGAACAATTTTCGAAACAATTATTGTGAGACCTTGTACCATTTGATTTTCATATATATGCATGTTAGATGTTTTGACGCCTTTTTGGCATTTTTTTGCTGTTGTATGCATATATGTGTTTCGATACCTATTTTGGTTAAACCGAGCATGCGAGATTGCTTACCGGGGTTGTAGGGAATTTTGGTGCGAATTTTAAAAATTAAAAAAAAGAAGATATTTTGGAGGTCTATAAATATCTGGAGTTAGATATTTTTAAAAAATATTTTCAAAATTTAACTCCTAAGTTTCTTCCTTTTTCTCTCTGCCTTCTCTGTAACTTCTCGGTGGCCCGGGGCTTGATTTTTGATAAACCAACTGTTGATCCTTAGTATCGGCAACGTGGTCTACGCATCCATCCGGACGGAATTCGATTATGATGAAGCTCGAATTTGCACATGGATCGAGACGTCAAGTTTTTGACCCAATGAGGTAGGATCCCAGATTCTACTACTGTATAAGGGTTGCATATGTAATATTATGATGTTTCACTGTCTTAAAACGCATGAAATGTGGTTTTATGTTTTAGATCTGGTTTTGATTTAAAACTGTTCTTCGGCATTTTTGGTGGATAGAAGTGTGTTTTGAGGGTTTCCTTTCGAGGTTGTGGTGCGAGGCTTGAGCGTGTTGATGCTTGAGGGTGTTGGATGAGTGTTTGATGGGCGTTTGGAGGTTTGATTTCAGCTTTGGGCACAAAAACCAATGAACTCGTAGCCAAAAACCATTTTTGGGCAGTTCTATCGATTGGACTGAGGTGGCCAGTCGACTGAATCAGCTTTTGGGGAGTTCAGTCGACTGGACCAAGAGGGTCAGTCGACTGGACCAGGAGGGTCAGTCGACTGAGATTGTTTCTATTTTGTTGCCTCTTTTCCAGTGAGATTTTCAGTCGACTGGGGCTTGGGCTAGTCGACAAAACCCCTGTGTGAGTGTTTGGTGATGTTTTGGTGGTTCGTGGGTTGAGCATTGGCTTCCCTCGGGTGGTTTGGTTGATGAAAAAGGAGTTTTTACGAAAACTTTTTGAGAAAAACGTGTTTATTGGAGGTTTGGAGCTACCCTTGGGGTTGAGCTTCGCTTTCTAAAATATTTTCATAAAATGTGTATATTTTTACATGTTTTGGTTTGATCTCCATGGTTTCATGGATTAGATCTCATGCTTATACATGCATTGTATAACTGCTTTTGGGGAAAATATTTTAGAAATATTTTGTTTTGATCTCCTGGTGAGGGATGGATCTATGTACATGTATAATGTACTGATTTTGAGAAATGTTTTGAGAAGATTAGCTAGATATATCGGGATGATGTGTATGTGGCACGAGTTGCCCTCGGTGTAAGTCCAGAAACGTGCGCAGCGTAGGTACTCAGGTCCTTCGGGTTAGTCCCCGTAAACTAAGATTGATGGGTGCTTAGTTCCCTTGGGTCATAGCCGTAATCTAAGTGGTTCGTTGTGGTGCTCCGTATAGAACCTGCGTGTATCTAGGCGATCCCAAAATATCTGGGGGTTAGATACTAGACAGGAGACTATAGTTGTAACCTCTATCCCCTTGTGATGGAGTCGGTACATAGGATCTTATTCTTCTTTTTCGCGATGGTACATTCCGCGAGGGAAACGATGTTTTGGTTACTATTTTTCTTCAACTGTAAAATGTGATTTTGCATTGTATAAATGCTTAGTTGTGAAGGAAAAACTGTTCTGGAGGTTTGTGAAAAAACTTGGAATTTTATGATGTAAAAACCTGTTTTGATTTTGTGGTTCAGTTCGCTCCCACCATATGATTACATATTCCTACTTTACAGCTTATTATCTGTTTTCTATAGGGCTTCGGCTCATAGGTGAAAATTTTCTGTAAAACTATTTTCAGGTGATGATGTGGATGAGGAGTAGCTTGGTGATGCCCGCGGTGGCGAAAGACTTTTATAGTTTTTTTTTGGTATGCCTGTTCCTGAAGGCTGATTTTGTACGCCATAAGGCGATATATTGTACGCATGTTGAACCTGTATGTATTTCTGCTTATGAGAGATATCTTTTGTTGGGTTTTCTATTGGCTTCAACATGCGGATTTTGATGTATGAAAACCTGTATTTTCATATAAAATGAATGTTTGGTGGATTATCACGTGACCCCGGGTTTTGGGGCATGACAATTATCGTTTCCCGTAATCAACTCAGTACTAAAACATTGTGCTATAGACGTACTGATGGTGTGTCCAATTCTATCTAAAATGTGAACTAAAAACTTATATTCTATAAGAACTGGCAATCTGATCTTTTGTGTGTATGTCGAACTCTACATACCAGATTCAATACTATGTAGAATAAAAGACACTCGTGCAAATAATTTAATAAATAATAAAACGCATACATTACCCATTAAGATTCTCATAAAATGGAGGACTAATTTTATTAAAAAATACTAAAATCAAAACTATGATTTTTAGTATACAACCCTAACAGAAAAATGTAACGAACGACCTTTCGCCTAAAAGTACCGCCCAGATTCAAGGACCGATTAGGAGATATGCTCAGTGCCAAGTGGCTACAAATTCAGCGATCTAGGGATGAGAGAGGGATTGTCAATCCGTGAAACCAAGTGATAGACTTCAATAACCCAAAAACATACACAGAAGTCCCTGTTGCAATTACTTTTATGCTCTCTACATGACAGTCATAAGTCTTAGTTGGTAAGCTCTTTGTGAAAGGATCTACATGGTTATTTCCAGATGCAATCTTGGTTATGGGTACATCACCTCTCCGTACGATCTCTCGTATTAGGTGACATTTAGTCTCGATGTGTTCTACCTTTCAAGGTAAACACATATCTCGAGGTAACTTTTTTAGAATTCTTATCTGACTGAAAATCTGAGTGCGTGTGCCCCAAAGATACTAGACCATCTGCCTAGTAAACCAACATATTATCCCTAGTCCATTTTAGGTACTTGAATTTATGTTTTATCGCTTTCCAATACTCTTGCCCCGGATTAGACTGATATCTGCTAACTATGCCAACGGTAAAACAAATATCGAGTCTAGTTCAAAGCATAGAATACGTGAGACTTCCTACTGTCGAAACATAAGGAATCGTCTTCATCTTCTCTATCTCAATAGCTGTCTTAGGACACTGATCCTTAGATAGAGTGATTTCATGCCTAAAAGGGAGAAATCTTTTCTTGGAATCCTGCATGCTAAAACGAGCAAGGGCTGTATCGATATAAGTAACTTGTGATAAGCCCAACATTCTATGTTTCTAATCTCACATAAGCTTGATCCCGAGAATGTGACTGCCTTCTCCTAAATCTTTTATATCGAACTGGCCGGATAACCATACTTTCATCGAAGATAACACCCCACATCATTTTTGATGAATAAGATATCATGCATGTAAAGTACTAGAAACACCACCATGCTTCAATCACGCTTCTTGTACACATAGGACTTATTAGGATTTTGATTAAAAAAATATAAAACTTAATGGCTTGATCAATCGAGTGTTCCAAGACCAAGATTCCTGTTTAAGTCCATAAATAGATCTCTTAAGCTTGCACAATATGTGTTCATAGTCCTTTGCTATAAAACTATCTAGTTGTATCATATAGATACACTCGTCAAGACTTCCATTGAGAAAAGCCATTTTAACGTTCATTTGTCAAATTTTATAATCGAAATGAGCCGTAATGGATAACAAAATTCGGATAGAGTTAAGCATGGCTATCAGCAAAAAGCTTTCCTCAGAATCGATCCCTTCTTTCTAAGTAAACCCTTTTGCAACAAGCTTAGCTTTGAAGGTTTTCACCTTCACGTTTACTCCTTTCTTCCTCTTGTAGATCCACTTGCATCCGATGGGTTTTATCTATTCGGGTGGTTCTCCAAGATCCCAGACCTGGTTAGAGTACATAGACTCCATCTTTGAATTCATAGCCCTTTGCCATAATTCTGTATCTTTATCTTGTAGTACTTCGTTGTAGTTATAGAGTTCAGTATCCAGTTCTTCCGAAAACTTGTCAAAAGACCTCTCCCAAGAACATATACCGATCGCATTAACGAACAATCCTCCCACTACAACGAGACACTACCTGCGTCTGTGTAGTAGCAGTGACACGTTGTGCTAATTTTGAACCTTGTGTACCATCACCCACATGCTCATCTGGTTATGAAATTGGCATGTTAATGGTTGCATCCCGATCTGGTTCTAGATCTACACATGTTTCGATAATCTTTCCACTACGACGAGGCAATGGGATATCGATGGCAGTTTCCCATGGTACTTCTACCGTACTAATGGTATTTTCTCTCATATTTTCTAGAACATTTCTACTTTTGGGCTTATAGTTCATTACATAATTCTCTTTTAAGAATCGAGTATTGTCACTGACAATGACCTTTTGATCCTTAGGATTATAAAATAAACCATCCTTCATTCTCTTGGGATATCCAACAATGAAATAAACTTCCATTCTTGGTTCCAACTTATCCATGTTCCTTTTTAGCACATGTGCTGGACGCCCCTAAATTTGAATATTTCTTAGATTAGGCTTGTGCCCGATCCACAATTCTGTGGGAGTAAAAGATACTAATTTAGAAGGTACCAAGTTTAGAATATAAGTTGCTGTTTCTAATGCAAATCTCCAAAACAAATTGGGTAAGTCCGAATAACTTATCATAGACCTTACCATCTCCATAAGAGTCTTATTCCTTCTTTCTGCTACACCATTCTACTGTGAAGTACCCGATGCAGTTAACTGGGATATAATCCCTTCATCTGACAAATAATCTCTAAACTCTCCAAAGAGGTACTCGCCACCATGGTTAGATTGAAGTGCCTTGATACATTTTTCAAACATTTCTATACTTCTACCTTAAATACTTTGAATTTCTCAAAATATTTAGACTTATGGTGTATCAAATAAATGTATCTATAGCTTGAGTAATTATCAATAACAGTGACAAAATACTCAAAGCCTCTTCTAGCCCAGATAGTCATATGTCCACAAAAGTCAGAGTGAATCAGTTTCAACGGTTCTTTAGCTCTATAACGTTTAGCCAAAATGGCCTCCTGGTCATTTTACTCTCAAAGCAAGATTCATAGACTAGAAGTGCCTTCACTTCCAATAAACTCAAAGGTTCATCTTTTACCAGTCTACTTATTCTTTTCAGATTAATATGACCTAGGTATAGGTGCTAAAGATACGTTTGGTTAATTAAAAAAAGGTTCAGTTCTCTTAAATGGTGAATTAGATATACTATTTACTTCATTCAATTGTAGTGTAGGAGAGATTTGCGTAATAACATGTTGGAGGCAAGACTGCTAAGAACTTTATTTTTTTAAATGATTAGCAGAAAAAATTAGCTAGACGGGTAAACGCCAAAACGGGCTCTTGATAAAACTTTTGATGACGAACTATCAAAGTAAAACCCGTGCATCAGAAGTTAATTTAGAAGAATGTCTTTTTACCGATTGAATCTTTAACTATGATTTGAATCCAATTTGAAGCTCATGTCAGATCTTCTATTGTATTCTCTTATGCGATTTCTGAACGTAGTGTGGGCTACGAAATATCAAGAACTCGTACCGACAGAACCTAGATAGTTTTAGTCTTAGAAGACAAGTTATGAGACTGGTTCAGCCTTCCTGCATATTTACAGGGCTACAGTAGAGACCTGAGGAGTAATTATGAGTAAGACTTCAAGTGGAATACAAGCAAATATCAACGGTTTTCACAATTAAGAAAACCTCATAGCAGTATCTGCAATTATGGAAAACTAGCAGCGATTTCTGCAATTTTTATAAAATACTAAATTACAGTTCACACCATTAAACAACTATAATTGCACTCTGACCCATAATCTCAAGACCACATAATATTGAGCTCTTGTTATTAAATGCTTACCATTTCTCCTCATGTTAAGATTCTCGATACTCGCTAATTAAATTTAATTACTGTTAATTTGATGTAATTGGCATTTTGATATTCTTTAAGCCATTCCGCTTAATTTATTTGACCGTCGGATAATCAAATCCACTTGCAGGGTTTGGCACGGTCAAAACTTATAAACTTCCTTAAGGGAGTATCGTCAATCCCGATCTTTTGGGACGTGAATTCCATCAATAATTAATATTCACCATATAAATAATACTGCTATCCAATTCACTGGAAATATAGACCATATAAGATCGTGCGCTCTAATGAACTAAAACAACAAATATTAAATATACGCAAATTAATAATTATTTTAGGATTAAGAGGATAAGCATTATGCATAATAACTTTGCGGTGTAAATTAATTTATATAGTCAGTATAAAATTAATTACTCCAAATGTCCTATTCAATACACACATTGTGCATTAGCACAGAGAGTCGGAATAATAGACAACGCTATTATCTGTACTCTGTAACCAAAATAGGCTTACAAAACTCTGTATTACAGTCGTACCAATGATATATTTATTTCCATCTAAATTGTGAACATAAAACTTATATATTCTTCTTGAACCGAAAATCTAATTTTCTATGTGCAAGTCGTACTCTACACACCAATTTAAATACTATACAGATTATCGGACATCTATGCATAACATTAAAGATATGATACACATACATTACTCATAAAATTTTTCATAAAATGAAAATTTAATTTTAATAAAATAAAATTAAATACTAAAGACATGAATTTCAGTATATCAAACTTAACATAACATAAAAATCATCCACCAATGTACCAGAACAAATAAATCGTTTATTATTCTTAATAATCACAAAATAATTAAAATAAATAAAATATCCGTCTTTAACCAATCTAGAAACAAAAATTAAATTTTTTTTCTAATGGTAGATACATAAAGACAATCTTTCAATATTAAAACTCTATCTCTACTAAAACTAAGAGTGATATATCCCATTGCAATTGCTGCCACCAATGTATTATTGCTTGTGTGCATGTAAATCTCTTCATGACTAAGTTGTTTGATTTTTTAGAATCTCTGCAAAGAATTGTAGACATGATTAGTAGATCCCGCATCTACACACCAGGTACCGGTAGATAATATCGGTAAATATGTTTCGATAACTAGTGAATAGAAATTACCTTTGTTGGTTTACTTGTCAAGATAAACTGGACATTATTTTTTCTTATGTCGTGTCTAGTTGTTGTGAAAATATGTCTTTTTGCTTTTTTACACCAGTTTGTGGCCCACTAACTACCTTGAAAATCGTACTACCTTGTTTCTAAACTTTTTTTTTCTTACCTTTCGACTTAGATGAAGAATTTTTTTCAAAAACAAACACGGCTTCCTAAGAATACCCTCAACTGTTAAAACTATATCCAAATTCTTTTTCCAGTCAACATAATTAGGACCCGTAAGTTTGTTTTTTTTTTAGTATAGTCGCGAGTGGATTGAAAGCTATTTTAATTCTGATAATTACATAATTAAAAATCATTAATTATGACGAGTAAAATTTTAAATTTTATTTTAAAATTGGTTCCCTCTACTATTTTAAAAGAAAATTTGCCAACAGCTTAGTACACCGTGAATAGCATGTCTTGATAGGAAGGACGCCTACTATTCATCATTTATCTAGATAGGCTGATTTTTATTAATTTTACTATCTAGGCAACAGGCCGTTCCAAGTAAAATTAAATAGCTGACGTACCATTGGTCCTATAAATAAAAGCAGTGACTTAGATAGAGATGATACTATTATTTACAGTTAAGTGTAAACCATCACTTAATCTCGAATCAATCGTTTCACAATGAACATTTTAGATGGAGATGTGATTCACACTAATGATTATCTAGAATTATCCCTAAAGGATGTCTGTATCAGTGATCCTATAATTAATTTCATCCGTTGGGAAAGAAGGCTCTAATGCCAACACAAAAAATTAATTACATTACCTACGAACTAGTGATAGAGGTCGTGGAATTTATCTGTGAATAATTTCTTTCACTCACTTAGTTTTTAAAATTTTTTTGAAGGTTATAAAATATGTTTAATTAAAATAAATTTATAATTTTCGAAAACCACACGTAAAAGATTTTAATTTTTAAACCATTTTTACGTGTTTTATGTGTAACAAATAAAATTTTTAAATTTTATTTATTTAAAAAATTAATTTTAAATAAAAATCAAGAATTTTATTTTATTTTTCTATTACACATATTTTGAAAAAAATAATTTATTAAAATTAAACTCCTTTTAATTAATTAAAAAAAATCAAAATTAATCGTCACGTTTTTTAAGATATCTGATTTTTTTAAAAAAAATTATCTTAAACGTATTTTTATGTAACAAAATAAAATTCTAAGATTTTCTTTAAAAAATTAATTTTAATTAAAAAATATTTTATTTTATTTTTCTGTTACAAAAAAGTTAATTTTGAATTAACAGAATTAATTAAAATAGAACAGAATAAATAAATCGAAATAAAAGCATCCACGCATTTAAATAAATAAAATATAAATAAATGCATTAAATTTTAACTTTCGTGGTTGATCTATAATTCTTTACTTAAAGAGTTTTCTATTCATCCAAAAAATCTTCAATCCTGTCAGAATTAAAATTCTAATATTCTAATTTTGTCATAACTTTGCAACTAACTAAAAATTTTGGATAACTCAGATACTGCAAATTATAGTCTTGCTAAAACACGATTGCTGTCGTTACCTGACAACACACCACCGTTGTCCCACTGCGCATGCACCACACCACGCCGCTGCACCACCATGTGCTGCGCCGCGCACTGCGTGTGCTGCGCGTCTTTGCCGCTGCATCTTGCTGCGTTTTGATGGTTTGGCCTTGGCTTTTTTATAGGGTAAATTACACTGACCTCCCCTGAAGTTTTGGTCAAATACAGTCAACCCTACTTTTTTGGACAAATTACACTGACCTCTCTTACAGGGTGAAATATTGTTACATACTAACCCAAGCCGTTAGGGTTCAGTTTATGACCGTTTGTGTCATTAAATCTGTTCCCATTTTGGCCCAACAACCATCAAATCTATTTCTTCTTCTTTTTTTTTTCTTTTTATAAAGTTTGTAAAACAATAATTCTTCGATTTAAATACTGACAATCGAAGCCGTTCACTAGTTGCGTTAGGTCGTCGAAAGGGTACTAAACATTGTCGATCATTCTATTCCCATTTTTCCCATCAACAAAAAAATCTATTTTTTTTCTTTTTATAAAATTTATACAACGATAATATTTCGGTTTGAATTATTCAGAGTAATTTATCAGCGATCGAAGCCGTTCACTAGCAGTGTTAGGTCGTCAAAAGAGTAGTGAATTTTTCAGAGCAGCGTTAGGTCGTCAAAAGAGTAGTGAGCGTTGTCAACCGAGAAATAATTTATATTTTACAATTGATTATGAGTTTAATAGCTCAGAAAAAAAAAGATAGAAAGAAAGAGGAAGAACGGACGCCACAATCCCCTCAACCGCTGCACCTCTCTCCAACACCACACCCATGCCATCGCCGATCACTGCCACCGCCGTCCACATCTGTCGTCGCCGCCTCTGCCGTCGATCCTGTCTCTTTGGGTGTAAGAAGATAAGCACGATTCGTAATAACCTTGGGTGTAAATTAATTTATACAGACAGTATAAAATTAATTACCCAAAATGTTCTCTTTAATACACACAAAGTGTACTAGCACAGAAAGTCGAAATAATAGACAGCGTTATTATCTGTTTCTCATAATGAAGACATGCCTACTAAAATTCTGTGCTACAGTCGTTCCGATGGTATATCTATTTTCATCTAAACTGTGAACATAAAACTTATATTTTGCAAGAACCTAAAATCTGATCTTCTATGTGTAAGTCGTACTCTACACACCAGATTAAATACTATACAGAATATCGAACATCCATGCATAACAAATAAATGATA
>JAOTRH010178049.1:0-12114 GCA_034768845.1 Heliamphora exappendiculata | reverse complement strand
AACTATGAAAGGCGGTTAAAAGATTGCATGCCACGTATTGCAGTTCAGAGACAGTTATTAGAAGTTGCCGACGGTTATTTAAAAATTGTATAAATATAGTTGATCACAATGAAGAAAAACACAACACATAAACTGGCAAACCGCCTGTATTTTCTTTTCTCTTTTCATGGGAGTAGATTGTAGCTTTTGTAACTGTTCCTCCATCGAAGTTAATAAAATCTCAATTTTATTGCTTTGATTCTATCTTCTGTGGCTTTTTCTGGTGAAGTCCCAAAACAAGGCATAGAACCCACACGCAATCGTTTGATATTTGAAGAAGAATTTCCTTTCAAAGGAGATCGTTTTGTGTTACTTTGGTAAACAAAATTTTTCCACGCCTAGTGAGACACCATACTAAGTCAGAAAAATAAAATTGTGCAAACACGCAAGAACAAAGCAGTACAAGAAGGTGTAGCCTCTACAGAGGTTATTCATAATGTTGCAACCGAGTTGGATCAATCAAATGGTTCAGATGGTCAATCAAAGAACCTAGAAAGGTTCTCTATACATGAGCGAAAAAAAGCGATCGAGGCTCTCAATAACCCAAAACTGGTTGAGATAATCAGTAATCCAAGAGGAGAAGATCAAGATCTAATAATGGCAATGCAGAAAATTGTCAAGAGTTTTGAAGCAGTGACACCACCTTTGGGATCGACCTCAAATGGCATGATGAATGCAAACATGCCACAAGTATGGACAAATCTAGAATGACAAGAGCCATTGATGGTTCCAAATGTTGGAAGTTCGCAGCAACAGGTAAGTTATAATCCCATGTTCAAGCCCAAAATGTCTCAAGGACAAGAGACATATTATAACCCTGTTTATGAACTGAGAAATCCTCATGGAATAGGTCCACGAGCATATAAACCTTTTAACTCGAATAAACCTACACTAGGAACTTATTTAACTCCGCCTGTAATAGATCTACCTTACCCAAATCCACCAGTGGTAGATCCATTCAGGGTTGAACAGCCTATTCCTCTAGTTGAACAGCCAATGAATGTTAACCCCATGATGGGCCAACAGTTTGCGCCCAATATAGAAGAAATTGCAAAAATTATACAAGATTTATACGGTCCTGCTCTACGAAGAACTGAAAGACCTATGTTTCAAAAACTATATCCATACTGGGTAGACAATTTAGGTTTTCCAAGAAATTACAAGATCCCAAAATTTACTCTATTTTCGGGGGAACAAAGTTAATCAACCATTAAACACATTGGTCGTTTCACTCTACAATGTGGAGAAGTTGGTGGAAGTGATTATCTTAAAATAAAATTATTTCCACATTCGTTGACCAAGATAGCGTTTACATGGTTTATTAATTTACCTGCTAATTCAATTCAAACATGGCAAGAAATAGAAGAACAATTTCATGCTCAGTTCTTTAGGACTGAACCTGAAGTAACAATGGCTGATTTGGCCAAGATTAGGCAAAATTCGAGGGAAACAGTCGAACAGTTTATTGGCAAGTTTAAAAGACTCAGGAATAGATGTCATGTTTATTTACCTGAGACTGAAGTAGTTAAATTAGCCAAGAATGGGCTTGACTTCGAACTACAAAAAAAGTTCGAAGGATTAAAATTTAAGGACCTGTTTAAATTAGCTTCAAGAGCAACTAGGTATGAATGTTTGTTAAAAGAAGAAATACAAAGGAAATCCACGGCCTTAGGGACTTATTATCAAGAGGTCGAAGGAGATGTAGAAATAGATGTTGCATAGATAATTGGAAAAACACCAATTATATGTGATACATTACAACGAATTGAAAAATCTTTGAATATGCCATCAACACAGCCAAACAAGAAGAACCAACCATCAGTTCTATGACAGTATTCATTTGATTTATCAAAAGCAGATGAACTGTTCGACAAAATGATGAAACAGAGGTTCATAACCCTGTCGAATGGCCATACGATCCCACCTAACAAAGAAATGAGGGGTAAATAATATTGCAAATGGAAAAACTCTTTTAGGCATTCTACTAATAATTGCATAACTTTTCGAAATGTTGTACAGGATTTAATCCAGAAGAGAATGTTACAGTATGCAAAAGAAAAAGAGGTGATGGAAGTGGATAGTGATCTATTCCCTGATATGCTAAACATCAACATGATTACAGCCGATTTAGAAAAGACTGTTAGAAAATTACCTAGTTAATTGTGCAAGATAAAGTGATGCAACAAGAAAAACCAACCAGGTCTGATAAAAGAAAAGCAAAGATGCCAGAACATGCTGAACAAAAGTATATATGTATATGATGTCGAAGGCTAGTACAGGAAGCTGAAATTTAAATTGTAGAAAAAGAAATGAAAACTTGCTTTGCAGAGGCAGTTCTTCATTTCAATACAATGGGAGGAGGAGATCTGTAGATTTACAATGGAGCTAAGTTAATATACGAAGGACTAAATTCTAGGATTATTAGTCCAGAAGTAGAATATGGATTACACTATGGACCATTCCTATGGAAAGGAAACACTGCTATCCCCTGTTTGTTTGGCACTAGAGAGATGAAACATCAAGGAAGAAGACCAGTTTCAAGGCCCCACGGGAAACCAACACCATGGCAAAGTGTTCAGAATAATCAACATTTTGATGAGCCAAGGAGAATGGTGAGACCTCCAGTTTTACCCAATGATCAATGGGGAAGAGTGACGCACCCAAAATTCCCATCTCTAGAAAATTGGTATACTTCGGCAACCACAACTCAGAAGAGAAGATTGCAAAGAAAATTCGCTGGTAGAACTTTACCAGATGTACATCCAGATTATCCAAGAAGTCCACCCTCTCGTGCTCGGCCGGCACCAAACATGGTGTGGACCAGAGAAGGGATCAAGTCAGTCAATCATGAATAGCCTGATCAAAAGGCTAGGGGCAACAAAATTCTACAAAGGAAGCATTGGCGAAGAAGCTCGAAGAAGTTAAAAAGCTACTATTATCTGACGATGGTGAACCAGAATCAACTAAGGCATCAGATATGGATGAAGATAGAAAACCAGAGAAGAAACACAACCAGAATTCAGACGATTCAAGTGATTTTAGAGAAAAATTGGAAGCCGCAATCCAATTTGGATCGATCTCATCTAACGTCGATTGTAATATGATTTTGATTTTTCCAAAAACATTTCAAGCAAAACCAAATCAACCTGTTAGTCTTGACGGAGATGTTGAAGACATGTCAGAAGCTGTTGTTGTTGTCATAGAAGAAGCAAATAAATGAATGCATTTGTCATGAACTATAGGCATTGAGAAGAATGGTTCAAGAAAATCTCAAGTAGTAATACAAGCACCAGAGGAGGCTTTAATAAAACACCTGAAGCCATTATATGTTACCATTGTGGTCAACGAAAAAAATGTTAACAGAGTTTTAATCGATAATGGAGCTGTAATTAACATTTTACTGTCGAGAATGTTGAAAGTGTTAGACAAAAAGGAAAGTGATCTACTGTCAACAGAAGTTACAGTGAGTAATTTCGCTGGAGGAGCTTCATCAACGCGAGGTGTCATAGCATTACGCTTGTCGATTGGGGAAAGAAAGATGAATGCCACTTTCTTTGTGATAGATTCGTCTTCAAACTATAATATGCTTTTGGGTCGCGATTGGATACATTCTAATGGGTGTGTCCCGTCGTCCCTACACCAAGCTCTCATCTTTTTAAGAGATGAGGAAGGCGGCAAAGACATGGAAATATGTTGGGCTGACAAAATTTTATTTTTTTCCAAGACCAACAATGTTAAAGCACCATTGTACAACCATGAAGAAAGCTCACCGTTAGAGATTATTGGAAATTCTAATATGTCTGGGGAGCAATTGCTACATGTGATGAAAGAAGGATTTAAGGAAGCCAGTCAAGATTTTCCAAGGCCTAATATAATCAAGAGGCCTATTGTTAAAACTGAAATTGATAAGAAAAGATACGATGGAATGTGAATCTAAAATGGAAGAGGAAGAAACTGTTAGGTCTACTTTTCAAAGACTTCACTTGTTTTTTCTCGAAAGAAGACTTCTTGATGAAGACAATCCCAATTGTAATTGGGCTGAATGTATGTTAGATGATAGCCCAGACAATTGTAAAAGCTTGTCTATAAAGGAACTTACAACTGCACCTGTAAAGTGCAGGATAGATTAGACGAGGTTAATTTGGGATCTTGTGATGATCCTAGACCTGTTTATGTAAGTTTTGAATTAAATGAAGAAATGAAAAATAGACTTATTAGTCTTCCTCATGATTATAAAGATTGTTTTGCTTGGAAATATGAAGAAATGCCAGGTTTAGATAGGAATTTGGTGGAACATCGATTACCTATTAAATCTAATTTCTCGCCTCATAAACAACCACTGAGGAGAATGAGTAACGAAGTAGTTCTTCTAATAAAAGAAGAAATTGAGAGATTGTTGAAAGCAGGACTTTTTAGAACAACCAGATACGTCGAATGGTTATCTAATATAGTCCCAGTCATGAAAAAGAACAAAAAATTAAGGGTCTGTATTAACTATCGAAACCTCAATACAGCAAGCCCAAAAGATGAATATCCTATGCCTGTAACTGATTTGCTAATCGATTCAGCTGCTCGAAATGAGATCTTGTCTTTTATGGATGGGCATACATGATATAATCAAATATTTATTGCCTTAAAAGGTACTCATAAAATAGCATTTAGGTGCCCTGGGGCCTTGGGAACCTTTTAGTGGATTGTTATGCCATTCAATTTGAAAAATGCTGAAGCTACTTATCAAAGAGCAATGAATGCTATCTTTCATGGCTTCATTAGAAAAATCATGGAGGTGTATATAGATGATATTATGATCAAGTTTCATCAACAAGAAATGCATTTAGAACACCTTCGACAGGTATTCAAAAGGATGAGATATCACCAATTAAAAATGAATCCACTAAAATGTGCCTTTGGAGTTCCTACAGGCAATTTTCTAGGATTTTTGGTGCATAAAAGAGGAATAGAGATTGATCAGAATAAAGTTAAAGAATTAATGGAAGCAAAACCTCCTTCGACTAAGAAAGAGTTGCAAAGATTTCTAGGACAAATAAATTTCCTTCGAAAGTTTATATCAAACCTAGCAGAAAAAACTATGGCATTTTCTCCTTTAGTTAAACTAAAAGAAGGAGTTGAGTTTAGATGGAAACAAGAGCATCAGATGGCATTCGACAGTTTGAAAGCTTATCTAACCAAGTCACCTGTATTGATGTCACCAACTCCAGGTCAACCCCTTAAGTTATATATATCTGCTAATGAAAAATCGATAGGCAGTTTGTTAGCTCAAGACAATCAACAAGGGCACGAACAAGCAGTTTACCATCTAAGTAGAAAATTATGTGATACTGAAACTAGATATACTTCGGTTGAAAATTTGTGCCTTGCTTTGTATTTCTCTACAACAAAATTAAGACATTATCTATTACTATCAATAGTATATGTTATTTCCCAAATAGACGTAATTAAATACATGTTGTCCAAACCTTCGTTAAGAGGTAAACAAGGAAAATGGATCCTTGCCTTACTAGAATATAATTTTATATATGTTCCTCAAAAGGCAATAAAGGGGCAAGCATTAGCTGATTTCTTAGCAGATGATCCAAATATAATGTTGAAAAAAGACTTATTCGAAATTAATTGTCTAAAAGTTTTCTGAAAATTAATGTTCGATGGGTCAAGAACAGAACAAAGTGTAGGAGCAGGTGTTGTTCTTGTTTCACCGACAGGGAAGATGTATCAGTTTTCCTTTCAACTAGATGGCGAACAAGTTCTTTCGAATAACCAAGCTGAATACGAGGCGTTACTTATAGGACTGGAATTAGCAATAGAATTTCAAATAACTCATTTAAAAGTTATTGGAAATTCGCAGTTAGTCATTCAACAAGTGACAGGAACTTACCAATGTCACAACAACATTTTAAGCAAATACTTGAAGAAGGTGAAGAAATTAGTGATGAACTTTATCGAAGTTCAATTTGAGCATGTGTTAAGATTAAAGAATAATGATGCCAACGAAATGGCGCAGTTAGCCTCTAGAATTAAAATTCCAAAATGGCAAAATGAGAAATTAATAAGAATACAGAAAAGAGAGTGGTCGTCCTTACAACAAGAAGAAACACCTTTAGAGGTATTCCACAATGATTCAACAAGAAGCGTTTGGAGAACAGAGATAAAGAAAGTTTTACTGGATCCGTCAACCATAACTGATCGAACTATAAAGTTTCGAGCAGCGAATTATGTATTATTAGAAGAAGATCTATTTCGAAGGTCTTCAGATGAATTACTGCTTTTATATATAAGTCAATTCGAAGCCATGAAGGTGATGGCTGAGGTGCATGAAGAAATCTGTGGATCTTATCAAACAGGAGAAAAATGAGATAATTAATCAACAGTTACGAATATTATTGGCCATCGATAAGAAACAATTGCATGTCCTATGCAAAAGGATGTCAGGAATGTCAAAAGCATGGACCTATCCAAAGGGTTCCAGCTTTACCATTACATTCAATAATAAAACCTTGGCCGTTTTGAGGATGGGCAATGGATTTGATAGGTTAGATTCATCCACCATCTTCACAACAACATAATTTCATTTTAGTAGCTACAGATTATTTCACAAAATGGGCCGAGGCAATACCTATGAAAAATGTAACTCATAAAAGCATAATACAGTTCATAAAAGAACATATAGTCCATCGATTTGGACTTCCACAATCAATAACTGTGGATCAAGAAACTATATTTAATGGCATTGAAATAAAGGAATTTACCCAAGAATATGGAATTGAGATTATTAATTCCACACCTTATTATGCTCAAGCAAATGGGCAAGCTGAAGCTACTAATAAAATAATCAAAATGACCTTAGCGAAGGTTATTGAAGATAACCCTAGGAAATGGCATGAATTGCTTTCAGAAGTTATATGGGCTTATCGAACATCAAAAAGGGATAGTACACAAACTATCCCATTTGAGCTAGTGTATGGTCATGCGGCTGTATTACCTATGGAGGTAACTGTTCAATTACATAGGATAATCCTCCATAATCAGCTGTTTAATGATCAATACTATGAAGCTATGACAATAGAGTCAAATGATCTCGAAGAAACTAGATTACAAGCTCTTACTAATATTCAAGCCCAAAAGAAGAGAATCAAAAGGGCTTTCAATAAAAAAGTAAAAAATAAAAACTTTGCAGAAGGTGAGCTAGTTTGGAAAATAGTATTACCCGTGGGATTAAAGGATCCTGAGTAAGGTAAATGGTTACCAAACTGGGAAGTCCATTTTCGAATATCAAAAGTATTATCAAAAGGGGCATATCATTTAGAATCTCTTAATGGAAAATTGCATAAAAGAACAATCAATGGGAGATTCTTAAAGAAATATTACCTAACTATGTAGGAAACAATGAAAGAACATTAATATTCCCATAAAAGTTTATCTTTACAAAAGATGTTTACTTCAAAGTTTATACAAAAGAAGCCTTAAAAAGTTGTCATTCAACAGCTAAGACTTTAAATTTAAATTTTGATTGACCTATGTTATCTAATGCAGCCTGGACTTTAATCGAACTATTTTCTTCTTGTCGTAGAAGACTTCCTATCCCTTGAATCAAGGCTTCTTTCTCCAATTTCAATGCATGCCTTGCAAGGCATACTTGTTGAAGTCTCTCCTCTAATTGACGTTCCTCCTCTTGAAGTTGGTGATTTTTTTGTTTGAGTTGGAGAGCTTTTCCACGGTTGAGAGAAACTGTTGCAGACACATCCTTCATAGACTCGATGTAGGTCTGTTCTGCTCGGATGGTTTCTTGGTAATATTGGGCAAGAGCTAATTTCCTAGAAAGCTCAACAACCATCACGGATAATTTTGCTTGATGCTCATGGTTAAAAACAATTTTAGAAGCAACTGGCAGCTGGTTCATGCAAGAAACTAACTCCTAAGATTTCGAAAAAACTAATTCTTCAAAAGGAAAAGCAAGAAGGGTATGAAAGTACTCCAATGCTTGTTCAATTAATGAATCGACAGGAGGTTTAAGAGGAGCGTCGGACACACTAGCCATGGAATCAGTGAAGATATCCATACGGCTAAGAAGGTCATCAAGAATGTCTTCTGTCTGAAGGTTAGCTGCATTGACCTATATACCACCCACATACAAAAAAGATGTAATTAGCCAGCGAAAAATGATTTTAACCTTTAATTAAATGGCATATTACTAACCGAAGAAGAAACAGATGCTTGTGTAGGGTCATTTGATTGACCCAAATCTTCTTTGATGACCATTGTAGGCTCTTCGGTTGATTCAGTAAGAACAGATGCCTGTGGGAGGTCAGTCGATTGACACAACTCCTCTTTGATTCCCACTGAAGGCTCCTTTGACGGTTCAGTGGAAATTTCATAAGGAACCTCACTGGTTGTCTAAGGCGCTTCCTCTTGCATTGTTGAAGGTGACTCAATGTTTTCCTCGAAATGGGTCTCAATTTCGATGGGGGAAGATGCTGTGGTCTGTTCCATGTTCTCTACTTCAGTAGTAAAAAAAGGGACATA
Source organism: Heliamphora exappendiculata (assembly GCA_034768845.1). NCBI lineage: Eukaryota > Viridiplantae > Streptophyta > Magnoliopsida > Ericales > Sarraceniaceae > Heliamphora > Heliamphora exappendiculata. The sequence goes on along the minus strand of JAOTRH010178049.1, from coordinate 3,537 downwards.
GGTTGGATCACGCAACTGGAATAAAAACAACTTTAGTTAAAGGTTGTTAGTAGAAATAAACTGAAAAGATAACAATCAATAACCTCTTACCTTTGGGTAAAGGACTTTGATCTTCTTGCCTCCGCGTTTGAACACAGAGGCTGAAGCTCTCGAAGGAAGGTTTTCTTCATCGAATTCTTTTTCTTGTTCAATTTCTTTTCTTTTTTTCTCCGCTTTTTCTTCTTTTCTTCTCTTCTGCTCTTCTATTTTCTTCCTTAATTTCTCTTCTCTCTTCAATTTTCAAAGTCTGTCATTTTCTTGTAGTTGCGTTTCCACCCTTTCTTGTCTTTCTTTTTCTCTCTTTATTTCTTCTTCCATCTTCTTCAATTTTATTTCTTCTTTCTTTTTCCTTCTCTCCTCTTCTTCTTTCTTTTTCATCATGATTTCTCTCTTTTTCTTCTTGAGCCTTCTTCTATTCTTCTAAATATTTCTTTCGAATCTCATCCTCGTTCTTTCTGTTCTCTGCCTCCTTTTTTCTATTTTCTTCCTCTTTCTTATTCTCTCTCTCTTTCGAAACAACATGAGCTTGAAAAGCATCTTTCATGAGGCCATCTATAGAGGTTTTAGAATCGACCTTCTTCTTCTTCATATATATAAATATCCCTTTGCCTTTGTCCTTCAAACCTGCCTGAGATAATTTCAACCTATCAGCCAGGATCTGATCATCAGAAAAGCTATTTGAGTCTGAACCTAGAATAGATTGTGCTTGCGTATCAGGAAAACCAGGCGTTGGAATGGCAATAGTAGGACCTTCAGTATTGAAAGTTGTAAAAGGTCAATGATTAGAAAAGAGAAGAAAGAAGAAATAGAAGTTAATAGAGAAAGTCACAATATATTACCTTGTAATGAGGCATCAAGTAGACCTTGTCGATTCTGATATGGCAATCGAGCTTGGTAGGAATCTTTTGATGACACAAATATGGTGGGGAGAATGACAGACCACCATGAATCAAAAGCAGGCGTGGTTTGGCTCGAAGCTCGAAATTCAAAAAACTTGAAGGCAAGAAGACTTTACAAATAGTTGTTCTGGATGGAAGTTGCTGCATCTACCCTTCTTATCGAAGCTTTGTTCTCCACAATTTCATGGAATGAGGAATGCATAAAAGGTAATGGGATTCCTTGAATGAGACCGAACTGCCTCACACACTAACTTGGAGAATAATTTTCAAAACTGCAGTTGAAAAATCTACTAGCATATATAGAACATCCAGTCAAAATGTATCGAGGAGTCAATACGCTAGCCCAAATTCTTTCTCGACGAATTGCATCAGACTCAAATAAAGGAGAAGATGGATTGTCTTGAAGGAAAGTTAAGCGAGAAGAAGAAAATTGGAATTGATGGAAAGGCTAAAACTCTTCAGGATTTTTTATAGGAGGTGAAGAAAAAAAGATTGAAAAGTAATATTCGAAAGAATATTTGGTAGTATCAGAATACCGAGACAAAAAATATTCAGCATAACTGAGGCAAGGGTCCCCAAGCACGGTGTTGTATCTGAGTTCAAATTAAGGAAAATAAGCATATAACCATGTCTTAAAAAGCCAGAAAGGACCTCCACAACTGTCAAAAATACCTTTCTCGACAAAGGTGAATAGACCTTTATATAATGTACCTAATACAAAAGGAGCTAAGGCTAGCTTCTTGCGTTGTTCCAAACAAATGGCAATTGAAAGATATTCTCTGGTTACCTTAATACCAGGAATAACAAGAAGGAAACGGCAAAGCCAAAAAAGGTAGAAAAGCACAATCTCTTTAAAAGAGGGAGCAATAGTAGAAGGGATGTTATAAATCTTTAACAGTTCATAGTACCCCATACCTGAGGCTTTTAAAAATTCCTCTGTGGTAGGGACAGGAGTTAATAAAGCATTTACTTCTAAGCCCATCGATGGAAGGCCAGTTAAGTGAACAACATCCAAAATCGTTGGAGAAAGAAATCCAAAAGGCAACAACATTGAGTTGCAGGATGTAGACCAAAAACAGGCAGCTGCACTAATTACCCATTTGTTCATATCCAAGGCATATGTGGAAAGCATAATGGTCTCTCTGATGCCTAAAGGGTCCCAATGTTTCCCAATATAAATCTCCATTCGAGAAACCAAGTTGTGCCAGTCAGCCCTAGGGTTAATCTAGGTGTGAAGTGGTGTGGGCCCTTCTCATTTCATTCAATTCAAATACGGACGATGAAGGAGAAAAAGCTCATTTGGAGCCAAAGGATAGCTCGATGAAAATGATTCGTGCATGCTAGGTTCGGAAATGGGACCCATTATGTACAAAGAACTCGAGTTAGGGCTCGAAATCAAAATCCCATGATTGCCGTGTTCATTCATAAAATCTTCTAGCTCCTGTGGAAATCTTCTAGTAACGGGGGTTTCAGATGAAGGTTTAGGGTTTTTCTTAGGGGCCATGGCTATAGAAGTCCAGAAGCTGAGAAAGTTCAGACGGTTCAAGTTTAGACGAAGAAAATGCACAGTGACGCTAAGAATTCTATGCGCGCGGAGATTCAAAAGACATCCCTTTTAAGAACCTGCTTTAAATGCCACCGCTTTATTAAGTAAGAGAATGATGAGGCATTAAGTTAAACTCATTTATTGGGTTAACAAGTTTAAACCCAGTTAATGAGGGAGGGCATTTGTTTACACCATATTTTATTTCTATAAATAGCAAGGGATAAAATAAACCTATTAAAGGTGATGAAACTATTAGCCCGTCGAATAAGCCTTATTAGTAATGATAACAAAGGATGAGCTAGCCTACCAAAGGTCATAAAATAATTAACCCGCTAAATAAGGCTTATTGTTAATAGTAACGATGGATAAGATAACTTATCAAAGGTTATGAAATTGGTAGCCCGTCGAGTAAGCCTTATTGATAATGATAACAGGGGTTAAGATAACCTGTCGAAGTGTTTATACTATATTCCTACAAATAGTAAGGGTTAAATTAGCCTATCGAATGTTATAGAATTATTAACCCATCGAATAAGTTTCTTAATAGTGAACGCAAGGATTAAATATGCATGTCGAAGGTTATGAAAATGATAGCCCATCGAATGAAAGGGAATTCATTAAGAGCCTTTTTAGGCTTCAATAACTGATTTCTTTCGAGATTGTTCCATCGAAATTAATTCTTGGATTATGAAGATAATGTTAATCTGAGAATTGATTTAGAGGACTGACTGCTTCAAATGGACAATGCAAAGCCACGTGTCACAATAAAAACATAAAATATGCATTTAACTGTTCCATTTACAAGTTATTCTGTGCAGTTGAAGCATGACCACGGAAGTTGAGGAACATATGCATAGTGATAACTGCCCCACGACCACAGCAGTTAAGGGACGTGTATGTGGATAACTGCTCCACGATCACAGCAGTTAAGGGACGTTTCAAGGCAAATGTGACAAGTGGCAATCGGAAGTTCTGAAACTATGAAAGGCGGTTAAAAGATTGCATGCCACGTATTGCAGTTCAGAGACAGTTATTAGAAGTTGCCGACGGTTA
>JAOTRH010178048.1:0-43511 GCA_034768845.1 Heliamphora exappendiculata | reverse complement strand
AAAGAGACTATTTACTGGTCAACTTTATCCCAAAAAATAATTTAGATTTAAATATATTTTTAAAATTTTTTAACTTAAACTAAATTAATAAATAAAATTGTTTAGTTAAAAAATAATTTTAAATCACATTAGACAAAAACAAATTGAGGCTTTTGGTGCAAGGTGAGGTCAACATTTCATATAATATTAGATTTGGCAATAAGAATTTTAACTTTCAAAATTAATTTGGGCCCTACATAAGCAAATAAATAACATTTTTCTTATTTTTTTTTTGAACATTTTTTAACTTTTGATTAAATTTTTTTATTTTTTCAAATTGACTCAATAAAATGAATTCAAAAAGTAAAAAAAATAATTGATTAAAAGATAAAAAAATTCACTAAAAATAAAAATAAGCAACATTCGATTTGGCTTATTGCTTTATTTTTGCTTATTTTTATTATTTTTAAACTTTTTTTTATGTTTTGATTAAAATTTTTATTTTTTCAGTTCATCTCAATGAGAGAAATTTAAAAAGTATAATAGTTTAACTAAATGATGAAAAAAATTTATTAAAGACAAAAAATTTACGTGAGAAATAAGTCAATAAGCAACTTTTACCCATTTAGAACCTTGATTTAATTGGACCAAAATACTCGTATAACTTAAAATACCTATATCTCAATCTCAACACCTCATCCCTCCATCTTTACCACTTGAGATGACCGCCGATAACCATCTCTGGTAACTACCGGTGATCACTACTGACAATGACTTTTTGACGAACAACTCTTATGACTTTTAAGCCACCAATTCCAACGATTTTTTATCACCATTTTTAATGACTTTTGGCGATTTTTGATCACCAGTTCTGACGACTTTTGGCAATCAACTTTGACAACTATTAAATTAAAAATGATTTTAAGTGTTTGAATACAGAAAATTAAAAGATTTTTATTTTGTGTGCTCTTAGTGGTGAATAGGGGGATAATGGTACAATATGATTTTATGAATAAATATAAATTTTACTGTTCAAATACATTAAATAGTAAAAAAAAATTAGTACTGTGATTAGTGTTGTAGCAAACACAGATAAATCTCACTATTTGAATATAATAAACAATAAAATTTATCTTTAATGTGACTAGTGATGGAATAGTAAAATCTATTTGTTCAACAAGTTGTAGAAAATGTTATTGAAAATTTTTTTGAAGAATCATCAAATTCTACTGAGAAGTCGTTGAAAACTATCACCAGGTAGTCGCCAAAAAATGGTCCTAGAGAAATCGCCAAAACATAATTCTTTAGTGTTTTTGAATAAAAACGTGAGAAGAATAATTTTGTATTAGTGTTATAATACTAAAGAAACACCAAAATAATTTACTATAATATTAATGCTAACTATATAAAATCTTGATAATCTACTATATAAAATGGTAATAAGGTTCAATTTGAATAAAAAAATAAAAAAGTTAATTTTTTATCCAATTAACTAATTTTTAAAAAGCTCACCTCCAATAACTAATTTTCAAAGCAATTTACTTTTAATCCAAATTAGTTTTTTGGTTAAAAACTCCTGAAAAAAAAACTTTTATTAATCTAGTTGGCACTAAGAAAGAACGCACACTTGTGTTCTCTAAACATGAACTTGTGTAACTTTTTAAACTCAAAATGCCCATCCAAGGTGTAATTCTGTAACTCTTTTATTTCAAAATTTCAAGGGCACAAAATAAAAATCACACCACTTCACTATTCTTATTTTTCGCAACAAATTCAATTTTTCCTTACCATGTAATTTTTAAATATTTTTTAAAATTTTTATATTCTCTCTCCTTATTTTCTTTGAGAGATTTTTTTAATTCAATATTTTAATTATAATAAATTAAAAATGACATGCGCATAACATGTACCACGAACTCTCGTTATTATAAATAGTATGACCGGCTTAAGGAGATAATAAATTTCTTATGCTACTGTTCATAATTTGGCTTTTATTAAAGTCCTTAATGCCTTATTTAATGGCCTTATTGGCATAATTAGTACTTGCAAATGGCCGACCTAAGAATGGAATAAGTTTGTTATGATACTGATTACTGATTACTGTTTTCTGATTGTAATCTGACATTTATTATAGCGTTGGCGCCTTACTTAATGGCCTTATATGCCACTAAGTCAATAAATCACTAAATTCAAATTAGACATAAAATTTCACTTATTTTGTTGTCACTAAGTGATCAATTTTTGTGACAATTTAATTTGTAATAGAATGTATAGAAATTTCGTCACTATAAAGATTAGCCATCACTAAAAATAGTATTTTAAAATTTTAAAAATATAATTCTAATTGAGAATTTCATTTAACATTAACATTTTTTTTCCATCCTAAGCTCTAATTTTTGTGGTAAGGAAGATGTGAGAGATCAATCATATATACTTGCTATGACGGTACTCTATGTATATGTATATAATAGAAATAATATAAACATGAGATCATAAATGAATGAAAAAAGGGTTGATAGTAAATAAAAATAAATAAAATCCTTTACAACTTTATCTTATTTCAAACTCGAGTAGTCTTATAATTTTTTTCAATATTTTTTTATAATTTTATCAGATGTATTTTTTAAATTATAAATATTTTTAATTAAAAAAATAATCTAATTTAGACAATTAAATTAAAATAAAGATTCAAAATACAATAATTTTAGGCTATTTTCCGTGCCTAACAGAACTCTTTTTAACAACCTGTATATGCACTGAATACTTCACATAACGATATAAGAAATCATAAGTTAAAAAAAGCTTGCTACGGCAGTTGTTGTGACGGTACTTGAGTGATCGACGATCGCTGAATGAGTGTCCTATACTCAAAACTTCTGGACAGTCTGGCGATCGAGCGTCCCATTCTAGACTAGAGGCTTTTGAGTGCCCAATAAGCACATCGTGAGCGTCAATTTCTAAAATACTAGAACTCGAGTACTTGATCATCGCTCTACTAACATTGGCTTCTAAAATTTTAGTATTTAGTACTTATTAAGCTCTACACATACTAGCATGATCAACTTTATTTATTATATTAATAATTTATATATTAAATTGTATAAAATAAATAATTTAAACAATAGATTAAAATTAGGAATGGACCTCAATAAGGCCAACAGCAAGATGCTATTAACTTTACTAAGAGCGGAAGCCCAATCCTCATCAATAGTGTACACGTTCGCAGTTAAATATGGTGAGCCACCGTACATTTAATCAAAAAAATTGATTATTATTAGTTGGTGTGTATGGGCGTTTGTGATGCATTTGTGCAATCATACAGATATAAGAACAAATTGTGTCAGACGAAAGAGACTATTTACTGCTCAATTTTATCTAAAAAAATTATTTTTAAATTTATTTTTTAAATTTTTTATTTTAAACTAAATTAATAAATAAAATTATTTAGTTAAAAAATAATTTTAAATCACTGTGGACAAAAAAATAAATAGAGACTTTTGGTGTAAGGTGATGATGAACATTTTATACAATATTAGATTCAACAATAGGAATTTTAACTTTCTAGATTAATTTGGGCCTGCATGGACAAATGAGTAACATTTTGCTTATTTTTATTTGTTTTGAATTTTTTTTTAATTTTTGACTAATTTTTTTTTATTTTTTCAAATTGATTCGATGAGATAAATTGACAAAGTAAAAAAATTTAATCAAAAGATAAAAAAAAATTCACTAAAAACGAAAATAAGTAACATTCAATTGGGCTTATTAGCTTATTTTTGCTTATTTTTGTTTTTTTTTTATATTTTGATCAAAAATTTTATTTTTCTAGCTTATTTCAGTAAGAGTAGTCTAAAAAGTATAATAATTTAATTGAATGATAAAAAAAATTCACTAAAAAAAATTTATAATAAGAAATAAGCCAATAATCTAATAAATAACTTTTACCCATTCAGGATTTTGGTTTAATTGGAACAAAATACCCTTATAACTTGAAATACCCATCTCTCCATCTTGACACATCATCCCTCCACCTTTACTACTCGAGATGACCGCCGATAACCATCTCCAGCAACTACTAGTAGCCATTACTGGCGATGACTTTTTGGCGTTCAACTCTTATAACTTTCAAGCCACCAATTCTAGCGATTTTTGTTTACTAGTTCTGACGACTTTCGGTGATCAATTTCGACAACTATTAAACTAGAAATAATTTTAAGTGTTTGATTACAAAAAAGCTAAAAAATTTCTATTTTATGTGCTCTTAGTGATGAATAGAGAGATAATGGTACAATATAATTTTATGAATAAATATAAATTTTACAGTTTAAATACATTAAATAGTAATGTTTATTTTTAGTGTAACTAGTGTTGGAGCAAACACAGATAAATCTTACCGTATGAATATAGCAACTGGTGAAATTTATCTTTAGTGTGACTAGTGATATAATGAATATAGATAAATTTTACTGTTTGAATACAGCGAATAGTAAAATCTATTTGTTCAATAAGTCATCGAAAATGTTATTGAAAAAATTACCAAAGGACCATCAGATGTGGCTGGGAAGTCATCGAAAATTATCACTGGAGAGTCGCTAAAAAATGGTCCTAGAGAAGTCACCAAAACATAATTTTTTAGTGTTTTTGAATAAAAATGGGAGAGGAATAATTTTTTAGTGCTATAATACTAAAGAAACACCAAAATAATCTATTATAATATTAATACTAACTATATAAAATCGTTATAATCAACTATATAAAATGGTAATAAAGTTCAATTTGAATAAAAATAAAAAACTAATTTTTTATTCAATCAACTAATTTTTAAAAAGCTCACTTCTAAACTAATTTACAAAACAATTTACTTTCAATCAAAATAAGTTTTTGGTTTAAATAACCCCACCCCCCTCCCCCAAAAAAAACTTTTAATCTAGTTGGCACTAAGAGAGAATGAACACTTGGTGCTCTCTAAACTTCAACTCGTGTGAACTTTTTTTTATTCAAAATGCCCATCAAATGTGTCTTTTTGTAACTTTTTTATTGTTGGAGAATATTACACAATACAGATATGTTCGGTAGTTTAAAAAATACATATTTATTAAATTTCAACGATTACAATAAGCAGAATTTACAGAAAATAAAAATACAAGAAATAACATAAATAGAATATGCAAACTGAATCCGACAAACGCAGTTTTCTTAAAAATGATTCACCGCATGCCAAGGGTGTTGTAGGTTTTTCCACCGACGTCACTCTCCCAAGATAAAACGATTGACCCAAACGTTGGAATAACTCCAAAAATCGACTACTCTAATGTACCTCGTTTGTATTTATCTCTCACACAACTTACAATCTCAAAATTATATTTTTGTATCTCACCTCTTCACCTTCTATCGGCAGAATATTAGAGAAGTTCTTATATAGAACTTCTCTCCTGAAGGGTTACAAAAGAATTAAATAGAAAAATTAATTATCAATTGAATGACATTGATTCTAGAATTCAATTGTCAATTGAATAGCTAATTAAATTACCAATTGAATTCAGAAATTAATTTTTGAAATAATGGTCAATTGAATTCAATATTACAATTCAAATTTTTATGCGCACAAATTGAAAATCACACCATTTCACTTCTCTTAGTTTTTGCAACTGATTCACTTTTTCCTTACCCTGTAGTTTTTAAATATTTAAAAAAATATATATATTCTCTCTCCTTTTTTCTCTTTGAGAAATTAATTCTTTAGTTCAATATTTTTATTATAATAAATTAAAAATTAAAAACGCATAACATTTACCACAAACTCTCGTTATTATAAATAGTATGACAGGCTTAAGAAGATAATAAATTTCTTATGCCACTGTTCATAATTTGGCTTTTATTATAGTCCTTGATGCTTTATTTAATGGCCTTATTGGCATAATCGATACTTGCAAATGGAAATAAGTTTGTTATGATACTGATTACTGATTATAGTCTGACATTTATTATAGCGTTGGCGCCTTATTTAATGGCCTTATATGGCACTAAGTCAATAAATCACTAAATTCAAATTAGACATTAAATTTCACTTATTTTGTTAAATAATTATTTTGTCAGTTTTTGTGACAATTTAATTTGTAATTGAATGTATAGAAATTTCGTCACTATAAAGACTAGTTATCACTAAAAATAGTATTTTAAAATTTTAAAAATATAATTTTAATTGAGAAGTTTTTTTAACATGAACATTTTTTTTTCTATCTTAAGCTCTAATTTTTGTGGTAAGGAAGATGTGAGAGATCAATCATATATACTTGCTGTGACTGTACTATATATATTTAAAATTTTTGTTTATTGGCTGATTTGCACAAATTAATTTTCTTAAATAAGTTAAACGATGCAAATAAACTTAAAAGAATCAACCACAAATAAATAAACCAATCACACAATCACAATCACATATGGGACAGCGATATTTACGTGAAAAACTTCAAATCGGGTAAAAATCACGAGACCACACCGGGTCTAGAAGATCAAATACTATAATATTGTTGGTTACAATAGAATCTTACAAACCGACGTTGTACCCACAACCAAACGTTTGAAAGTCTACTCCTGCCGAATTCACGTGCATCAACTCTTGTGCATGACTGCCGCTGGAACCCACCACCGGACTTCAACACTGACGGACTCCTCCACCAGACTTCAACACTTGAGACTCCTCTCAAGCGACTTCACGAACAGATCGTTGAATGTTTAGATGCTTGATGATTAACTTGACTGTGCGCGAAAGCTTATCGAATCATCAAGTTGTGAGATGAATAACTTGCCGCTAGTATAATATCAAAAGTTCTTTGCGGCAACTAGGTCTTCAAAACTAATTAGGAGGCTCACCAAAAAATAAGAGACCTAAAAGCCTATATATAAGAAACTGCCAAAAATCGTAGCTGCTGCTGCAGAAACATAACTCGTCGCACAGGACCGATCAATCGGTGAAATAAACCGATCAATCGATTAAACAAAGTCCTCGGTATTTTTAGCATGCTTTCTTCAGGGTGATTTCTGCAACATAACCGATCGATCGGCTAAATAGACCGATCGATCGGTTAAATACCAATCTCGGTTCTTTAATGCACATGCGGCTGATTTTTCACTGTTTCCTGTTTCTCGTTCGCTACGCTGCAATATAAAATCAAAACTCGAATAGGAAAAAGTGTAAAAATATCAACGAATAAAATAAATAAAGAAGATAATTATTTGTCATAGAATTTCCAATCATAAAAAGAATATGGCCAAGGGCAAAATTCTTAACAGTCTCCCCATTTGGCAATTTTATGACAAAAACCAACAATCCAAATAAACAAGTTAGCAAAAATTATACCAAAAAAAAATAATCCAAACACGACACAAACTAAAACACTTCCAAAAAAAATAGAAACTCCCTCGTAAACAAAACTCTTAAAAAAAACGACTCTACTACTTGACTCCTCATAAACCAAACATCTAATCCTAAGCCTAAACTCTCTATTTTCTCCCCCCTTTTGTCACGAGTTGCCAAACAAATAAAAAAAAACTCTTTTTGAGCAGGGAACAAGATTAAAGAACAAGTACAAGTCTCATAAATATTTGCATTCACTTAAAACTATAAAATCTATTCAAAGTGATTAAAACACACACATAATCTAGAATACCCTATATTCTTATATGAACGAACACCATCAGAGTATATTCTATATGAAGCAGTGCGTGTATGACTTGAAAATTTTTTAGACACAAAGATCAAATCCTATATGGGATCAAAAAGACTGAGTTACATTTATTTATCAGAGATTAAGAATATCACAAAATCAAACTAGTGTTGACCCAATTCACTTTATAGGTTAACTCCCCATCAACTAAAGAATGCAACCATTTTCTTTCTTTTTCCTTTTTTTTTATATTACTTTCAAAGGCGGCTTTCACACTAGAACGAACGAAAAAACAAGGTTCGCATAGGTATCCATTTCCTAAGCAAATTTTGGCACAAAAAAAAATAAGGTGGCTGCACACTAGTACATACGAAAAAATAAGGTCCGCATAGGTAGTCATTTCCTCAAGCCAAACAAACAGAACCAAAAGAAAGAGGGAGTTTAAACATTAAGATCAAGTGGGTCGCCACTATGTGGTCATTCTGTGAAATTTTTAGATAACTGAAAGATAAAAAAGACCCCAAAAAAATATAATTCCAAGTGCGAAAGATCCTTGTATCTATCAATGTTCAAGTAGTGTACAGAATAGACTCATATATGAAAACGTTCTACCCACTATGAACTAGATTATCCAAAAATAGTGCGGTAAATAATCTCAAAGCCTACAAAGTGAGATTTCAGTCAAAAGAAATAATGCACAAAAAAAAGTACTCAACCTTTAATAAAGTGCTCCAAAAAAAATTTTTTTTCAAAAAACCAAACACACAAAATACCAAAAAAAAAAACAAGACCCTAAACAAACTAGGGACTACGACTAGCTAGAAAGCTATCCAAATCATTCTTTCTTATCCAAACTTTCTTGATTTTCGAAGGTACAAGTTCTGGGTTAGAAATCTAATTCTTTCTAGGTAGGTGTGGCATGCCATATTTGAGTCTATTTTGGCAATGCAGCCTAGTGTAGTGAGGTCTTATGTGTCCCTTTATACCACATTGATGATACATAGGCACAAAAAATGTATTCCTATTCAATTTCATGTAATTGGGACGTGTGTGACTAATATACCCACAATGATGACAAGTAGGAATGAATTTAGCGTTTCTTACCTCACCATGTACAATGGTGAATTTACCCATCTGATTATGCCACTTTCTGCATTCGCAAATTTTGATGCAGACTCAGGTAAAATTGGCTGGCCAATTTTTTCTTTTCTTTTTGTAAAGTTGCTTGAAGAAGCACTCGTGAATCCAAGCCCTCTCATGTCAGTCACTGCCTTCTGTACCCCAAGGATGTCATTCAAAACCATGGTGTCTGCATTCAATTTCTTGAAAGTAGATTGAGCATTTAACAGATCTTTTTCAAATTTAATCAATTTTAATTCAAGATCAGTTTTTATCTCAACACAAGCATGCAACTCTTTCTCAAGAAATTCAATTCTAATTTGTCTGGTTTAACACAATTCAAACAAGTCAATTTTTTTTTTCATAATTTGCAAGTTTTTCACACAAAATCTCTCTATTTTATTTTAATTTCACAATCAGGTTTTGAGCTTCAGTTAGCTCTTACTTCATACAATCTCTCTCATTTTCACACAATTTATATTTTTTTAACTAGTTTGGCATTTTGCTTAGTTAACAACTACATCTCATTGTACAGCTTATCATAAGCTTGTTGAAGAGTTTCATCTTCCTCACTTTCATCAATATTATTACTCTCCTCATTTTCATAATCCTCATATTTTTTATTTTCTGACTCTACTAACTCCTCCTGAACAGAAGCAACAAAAACTACAATTTTCCTATCATCACAATCAGAGTCCTTCTCATCACTCGAGTCGGGTTCACTTTCATCATCTCAAGTGACTGTAAATCTTTTGTGTTTCTTTCTAAGAAGATACGGGTATTCTTTAGCCATATGTCCATATCCTTTTCATTCATAGCATTGAATTTCAGAAATCTGGTATTTTGACCCTTTTTTTAAATAAAATTGGACATATTTTTGGTTTTGTCTTTACCGTGCTTTTTTTGTGATTTTTCTTCCTGATTAGGCTTTTTAGTTTTTAAAAACTTTTTGAACTTCTTCACAAAAACAGCCATCATCTAAGGGTCTAAATCATCATCAGAATCACTTGCAGAACCTTGAGCTGAAGTGAAAATCAAATTTTTTGAAACAATTTTATTTTAAAACTTTATCTTATAGGTTTGCAGATTTCCAACTAAATCTTCAACAAAAATAGAATCAATGTCCTTACTTTCTTCTATTACTGTGACTTTTGGTTAGAAACGTTCGGGTAAAGATCTAAGAATTTTTTGAACAATTTTAGAAGACGAAAATTTTTCACCAGGATTAAAGGATGCATTCACAATATCACTTAATTTAACGTAAAAATTGTCAAAATTTTTATCGTCTTTCGTACGTAGAGTTTCAAAATTTGTTGTAAGACGTTGAAAATTTGAGATTTTTACAATGTTAGTCCTTTCGTGAGTGATTTGAAGTATATCACATGCTTCTTTAGCCAAGTCACACGTACTGATTCTACGTAACTCATCTTGTGTGACTCCACTAAAGATAGCATTTATAGTTTTGCTATTTCAGCCTGTGTCCTCAAAATTAGCTCTGTCCCATTTAGCCACGGGCTTAGGGACGATTTTTCCATCAACTGTACAGGTGGGAGGCTTATAACCCTCAATAACTGAAAGTCAAACTCTTTCGTCAATAGATTTCAAAAAGGCTCTCATCCTAACTTTTCAAAAGGGATAATTGTGATTGTCAAGAAGGGGTGGTCTACTGGTCGAAGCGCCTTCTCTAAGAAAATTTATTTATTGCAACTCAGTTAATAGATCACACAGAAAAAATTATAAAGAAAATATTTTGTGACCGGCTCTGATACCAATTGAAAAATCTCGTTTACCGACTGATTTGCACAAATTAATTTTCTTAAATAAGCTAAACGATGCAAATAAGCTTAAAATAATCAACCACACAAGCAAATAAATAAACTAATCACACAATCACAATCACACATAGGACAGCGATATTTACGTGAAAAATTCCAAACCAGGTAAAAATCACGAGACCACACCGGGTCTATGAAATCAAACACTATAATATTGTTGGTTACAAGATAATCATACAAATCGACGTTGTACCCACAACCAAACGTTTGAAAGTCTACTCCTGCCAATTCCATGTATACCAACTCTTGTACTTGACTGCCGCTGGAATCCACCACTGGACTTTAATGCTGACGGACTCCTCCACCAGACTTCAACACTTGAGACTCCTCTCAAGCGACTCCACGAACAGATCGTTGAATGTTTAGATGCTTGATGATTAACTTGACTGCGCGGAAACTTATTGAATCATCAAGTTGTGAGATGAATAACTTGCCAATAGTATAATATCAAAAGCTCTCTGTAGCGGCTAGGTCTTCAAAACTAATTAGGAGGCTCACCAAAAAATAAGAGACCTAAAAGCCTACATATAAGAAACTGCCAAAAACCCTAGCTGCTGCAGAAACAAAACTCGCCGCATAGGACCGATCGATCGGTGAAATAAACCGATTGATCGGTTAAACAAAGTCCTCGGTATTTTTAACATGCTTTCTTCAAGGTGATTTCTGCAACATGACCGATCGATCGGTTAAATAGACAGATCGATCGGTTAAATACCAATCTCGATTCTTTAATGCACCTGCGGCTGGTTTTTCACTGTTTTCTGTTTCTCGTTCGCTACGCTGCAATATAAAACCAAAACTCGAACAGAAACAAGTGTAAAAATATCAACGAATAAAATAAATAAAAAAGATAATCATTTTTCAGAAAATTACCAATCATAAAAAGAATATTGCCAAGGGCAAAATTCTTAACATATATAATAGAAATAATATAAACATGAGATCACAAATGAATGAGAAAAGAGTTGATGGTAAATAAAAATAAATAAAATCCTTTATAACTTTATCTTATTTCAAAAAGTAACTCGAGCAGTCTTATAATTTTTTTCAATAATTTTTTATAATTTTATCAGATGTATTTTTTAAATTATAAATATTTTTAATTAAACAAATAATCTAATTTAGACAACTAAATTAAAGCAATATTGCCTACTAGTTTATACTTGAAAAATATAATTACTTACTACTATGATTTAATTATAAGTAAAAAAACATGACAGAACACAACTATACATTTTATCTCAGTAATTTGCATTGTCACACACAATTAGTCTAATGAGATTTAATAATAAATCAAAAATATAATCAATAATAATCATCTTTAGTCACAACTCTTCTATTGCTCACAAAAATTATATTTACTAAATGTCTTTTTGCGCCAAATCAATTTTCTCACTACACGTTTACTGACAAAATTTATATAACGAACAAAAAATTGTTACAAATACACAATGATACATTTCGTAAAAACAATATTCATTGCCACAAATGATTGGTCTAAAGAGAGTTAGTGATATATTAAAAATGTGGTTAATATGGTCACTAACAACCCCATTTTAGTATAAGTTTTCCGTTGTCGCTAAAATTATTATCAATAAAACTCTTTTGGCGTCAAATTTATTTTCTCCGTCACACATTTAGCAATGAAATTTATGTGACAAACAAAACATTGTCACAAAGTCTTGAATTCAGTTTTTTTAATGACAACTTCTTATGTACGTCACAAAAAAATTGTCACTATAGATTATTCTTCTTGTAGTTAAGTGAATTCTACATGTACATAAATAAATAAAATTAAATTTTTGTAATTAATTTATATCTTTTCATATAAAGAAAAGAACTATTATTTTATGGGTAACCCAAATTTATTAGGGACAAAAATGGTACGAAATAATTTTTTAGTCTACAAGTCAAATTATTTAACTTATTGGCAATGCTTGTTTTGAGGGAAAAGATTAGAGGGTATTTAGTATCCCCTCACTAATAATCCTAAGATAATGTATTCTATGGATTATTAATCTCTTTTTTCTTATCTATTTTCATGTTTGATTATTTTATGGGACATAAAAAATTAAAAAATAAGATTTATGCATAAATGACAATAATGTCCAATCTTAATCAAAATTCTTACTATTAAAAATGATCAGGAGAGTTCAACTTAACTAAATCTCAACTAGCCAAAATTAAGGCCAAACATGCTGGCGCATAAAAATATTTTTTTAGACCAAATATGCTGTTTGGGCCCTTGGGACTCCCAAGACCTTGGATTCCTGAGTTCCTGAACTCTCGAACCGTCAGAACCTTAAGACCCAAAATCTTTCAGACCCTGCATCTCAAGAGCTCTAGACCTTTAAATCTCAGGTCTCTGTAATACTAAATCCCCGGGACCCCTAAGATCCCAAGACCCCTAGAAATCCTAGACCCTCGTGACCCCTAAGACCTCTGGAACCCCAAATCCTTGGGACACCAAGACCCAAGAGAGCAGACCCTAGGAACCCCGAGACCTTGAACCTCTGAGACCCTAGGACCGTCGGACCCTCAGGACCTCGGGACCCCCGGACCTCCAGACCCCAGGACTCCAAGAGCCCTAAATCCACTAGATCTTGGGACCCCAAACCACAAGGACCTTGAGACCCAATAGCTCTAAACCTCTAGGCCTCAGGAGCCCAAACCCTTGAGACCCTAAGACCCCTGACTCCCGAGACTCTAGGACCACCAGACCCCCAAGACCCTAGGACCCCCGAACCTCCGACCCACAGACTCCGGGACCCCTGGATCACGGAGACCCTCAAGACCCTTAGACCCTAGGACCGTGGGCCCCGCCAGGACTGTGGACCCCTGAGACCCCAAGATCCTGAACCTTTAGGACCCCAAACCCAAGAACCCCGAGACCTCGAAATCCAAGACCCTAGGACCCCGGGACTCCATAGTCTTGCACCCTAGCGACCCCAGAACCTTGGGATTCCTGACCCCTAGGACCCTCAGGACCTCAGATCCCTAGACCCCGAGACCCTGGGACCCTGAACTTTTGAACCCCTCGATTCCCCAATACCCTAAACCACCAGGACTCCAAGACCCAAGAGCTCTAAATCTTGGACCCGTAGGACCCTTAGATCTGCGGGATCTCGGGAACCCAGATCGTCGATAGATATTTGTAATTAGGACTGCCGAGTGTAGTGGATGGCCGAGAGTCGACAAAAATGGTTAGAGCTGTCAATTTGAGATTTAAATGATAACGTAAATAAGTAAATTTATATTTAGTCTAGGTGACTTGTTATCTTGAAATTATGTATTTTATTTTTTCATGGAACTAATTATCTTCCAATTCATGAAATTAGAAGTCTCTCAGAATAATTAATCCCATTACTATTTTATTAAATAAAAATTAATAATGTAATTAAATGGTCTAATTCTCCCTTCCAAACATGGCCATTAAGTTTATTAGAATTTGTTGAGAAATACAATGACTCATATAATACTTTAAATAAAATATGCAGCATTATTACTCCACGTGATAGTCGTCGACCGACTACGTCCATGTTTGGGTTTCAAAAGAAAAAGCAAATTCTTAGTGGGTCTGTTCACTTTAAAATTTTAGGTTTGAAATTAGTAGGCGCTATTAATTATTTATAATTAGACTTTATATCAACTGTAGTTAAATCTTCCATTAATGAACAATAAAATTAATACTTTTTTATAAATTAGTTAAAAGTATACATAAACTCCATCGAACACCTTCAAAATATCAATCTATCTACTTTTATGTATGTACTAGCAAATTAGTCGTGTTTAAAGATATTTTTTAATATAATTAAATTATTTGATTAATTTTGAATAATAATTCAAAATATATACATTTAAAAAAAATAATAATATATAAAATTATATAAAAAAATGCATTTAAACACAGATAATTCGTTACTTAACATATATATTAAGTTGGCATTATTTTTTTTTTGTCTAAATATAAGTTCATATATAATGTAATTTTTAATGCAGCAATTTATGCTTATTATAAATTAAAATACACATAATTTAAGTCACTCATATCGCATTTTATATACTGTAAAAAAAAATAGGAAGAATATATATATAAACAAAATTTTAGTTTCTTATTTTTATTTTATTAATTTTATATCAATTAAGTAGAATTTAAAATTTTATCTTTATATTTTGAAAAGTAAATTTAGTTTCTATAAAAAAATAATTTGACAATTTATTAAATATGGATGTATTTTTGTTAAAAAAAATTATAAGAATAAAAATTAAAATGATAGTTTCACTATTATGAAAAGTTATAGAATGAAATGTACGATGGAGTAAAGTTTTTGACAGCTAATTTTGATCGTAGAATTTTTAGATCAAATATATCTCAACCATAGAAGAAAGAAAGATAATATATTTTTTTAAAATAAATCTTAACTATAAATTTGTACTAAAAATGTATTTTAACCGTTGAATAAAATACTACGTAAAACATTTTGCATAACTCTCTCTATTTTATATATATAATATTGAGTTTATTTACGTTCTATTCACATCCACACGATACCTAAATAAGCCTATGTTTAAACTAAAAAGCTAATTGATTTTTTTCAAAAAAAATTTCATTTTTTTGAATTTTTTTGATATTTTAGTTTAAATTTTTTATTTTTTAATTTCTTGTGATAGGAGAATTTTAAAAAGTATGTCATTTATGACCATATTTGAAAAACAAAATCACTAAAGACGAATAAAATTAGAAAAAAGTTAAAAAAATATATTTAAGTTGATTTTTTTCGTCTTATATAAATTTTTTTTAACTTTTAATCAAAAAATTTTTATTTCTTATTTTATCGGGAGAAATCTTAAAGGTACACTAATTTAAGTTATTTTTTCACTTAAAAACAAAAAAAATTATAAAAAAGAAATTACTCCAAACACAAACTAATTTCCCTATCGAGCTCCATGTGGGTTCCAATTACGAGGTTTCAAAGACTAGGGTCATCTCACTATCATATAGGGTTCTTTATACTATGGTGAAGTGACACTTTTTTCAAAATTTTTATTACAAAAAGAGAATAATATTAATCACCATTTAATAGAGAATAGATAAAAAATATATAATATATAAATATTTATATAAAGTGTATTGATATTTATAAAAGTAATAGATCTTACCTCTAAAAATATATTAATATTAAAAAAAATTATTTTTATTAATTTATTAATCACCGTCCAATGAGCGGTGGTGTTTATCAAAATAATAAATTCGATCTCCTTCAAAAAGAAATTCTTCTTTTTCGAAATAATTAAGCGATTGTGTACGGATTCTATGCTTTGTTTTAAGATTTCGTCAGAAAAAAAACCACAAAAGATAATATCAAAAAAATAAAATCAAAATTTTATTAATTTCGATGGAGGAACAGTTATAAAAATTACAATATACTCTTATAAAGAGAAAAAGAAAATACAGACGGTTTACCAGTTTGTACGAAGGTATCCCTTTTTTTCATTGCAATCAGTCATATTTATACTTCAACTAATAACCGCATGCAACTTCTAATAACTGCTTCAACATGTCTGTTACATTGTCTGCAATCTTCTAATTGCTTTTCATGGTTTGAGCACCTCGGATTTTCATTTGTTACATTTGCCTTGAAACGTTCCTAAACTGCTATGATAGTGAGGCAGTTATCATTACACACGTCTCTTAACTGCTGTAGTAGTGTGGCAGTTATCACCACGCACATGTTTCTTAATTTCCGTGGTCATGCTCCGACTGCACAGAACAATCTATAAATGGAATAGTTCTTACAAACGTATGTTTTATGTTCCTTTTATTGTGATACGTGGCTTTGCATTGCTTATTTGAATCAATTTTCAGATTAACGTTATCTTCATAATCCAATAACTAATTTCGATTGAACAATTTCAAAAGAACCATTTATTGAAACCTAAAAAGGTTCTTTTTTGGGCTATTATAACCTTCGACATACATACTTAACCCTTGCATTTGCTATTAATGAACTCACTCGATTGGTTAACAATTTTTACAACATTCGATAGGTTAATTTAAACCTTTCCCTATTAACTAATATTCGATGGGTTGATAGTTCTATAACCTTCATAGACTGATTTAACCCCCACTATTTGTAAGGATACCGTATGGTGTAAATACTTCAATAGACTATCTTAATCCCTGTCATCATTACCAAAAAAGCTTATTCGATGGGTTAATAATTTTACAACCTTTGGTAAGTTATTTTATCCCTTGTAGTTAACAATATTTCTCATTCGACGGGTTATCTATTAAATGACTTTTGATAGGCTAATTTAACCCTTATTATTTATAAAAATAAAATATAGTGTAAACAGGTGATTAACATAACAAAAAAAAAAGAAGCAATAGAGTAGAGTATTTAAGTTAAGATGAAAAAGAAAAAATGTCGCGACTTGTATTTTTTTTTTTTAGATTTTGGCAATTAATTAAGAAGAGAAAACAAAAGTGGGGAAAAAAACATATACATAGGCCTTGTTTGACAATTGATTTTAAATTGGACTTTTATGTCTTTTTGTTTAGAGCTTAAAAAGTCAAAAAGTCTTATTTGGAGACCTAAAGACTTATAACCTTTTAGCCTTTTGCATTTTTACATAAATTTTTTTTATATATATTTTAAAAAAATCATAACTTCTATTATGCATATTCATTTTTTTTATAAAAATTACATTTTTAAGTTCTACTCGTCAAAATCTATCTTAACAAGGTCTATATTGAATATAAAATTATCTGAAAATAAATTTTTGAAAAATTATAACGACTTTAAGTTAAGTATTTTGATTTATTACCTTTTAGCTTAAAACCATCCATATTGTTTACAAAAAGAACTTTTTTTTTATTTGGCTTACAGTAATTTTAAACAAAAAGTCTAATTTTAAGCGAAATAACCAAATGAGGCCATAGTTGTGTTTACCAAAACAAACCCTTTTTGTCGAGCTCGACAGAGAAAGTGTGATATCAAGTGATTGTGCTAAGATCATTTGTCGTCTTTCAGAATTTCGATAGAAGAAACGAGAAATTGAACGAAAGAAAAAAAAAAGAATTTTATTGCTAAGAAAAATGTAAGCGAGTATAATACGGAAATTAAAATTGAAATAAAAATACAAAGACTGAAAATTAAATGTGCAAGTACAAGAATTGAAATCTAAGATTAGAAAAATAAAAACTGAGATGTTGTTGCCTATTGGTGTATGTTCATCATTTTCGCTATCAAGCCTATTCATAGGCGTTGAGATGAATTTTCTCTTGAATTTAAAAATGCATCTGCCTCACTCCTTGAAATGTTAGTAGCCGTTGCCTGGTGCTTAACTAGTTGGCATATATAATAGTTACATGCTGTATTGTCCTACTTCTTAAAAATAATAGCAACTGCTGCTAACTGTTTTATTAGTGGGCGTATGCAACAGTTAACTATTTTAGTGGGTATTTGTGCTTTACTTCTTTTTTTGGGTTTGCTACTATGTGTTCTTTTTGTGAGGATGCACTTTCTTTAGTTTGCCAACTGTTCGCTCGACAAGGCTATTTTACTTGATAAGAACCACAATTGTTATTTGTTAACTATTCACTCGACATGCTCTTCTTACTTGCCCACAAAATCATCATAGGTAAACATAGGCATAAACTTTTAATAGGCTCGACAGAGTATTTAATTCCTGTAGATATTATTTACAAAATATTGTGTAAACAAGTTGCCAAACACAACTTAAATTTGGCTGGTTACCATGATCTTTACTCTTTAAGTCATCTTTGTCTTTAGCCAACTTTAAATAACAATGACTTTAAACTTAAAAACTCTTTTTTTTTCTTCTAAAAGTCAAAAAGTAAATGAATTTTTTCTTAAAAGAAGAAAAAATTAAAAAATATTAACCAACACTGTAAAAAAAAAAAGGCTTTAAGTAAAACTTAAAAAAAGTGACTTTAAGCTTGCCAAACACGGATAATGAGTCCAAAGATTTGGAGCGTCTCACTAAATAATAATAATAGACATACAAAACACAAATCTTTGGTAGCCGCACACAAGAGAAAGGAGTATGAAATCTGAATTTCTTACAGTTTATATATAAGTTGAAAGGTAATTTTGGTTTCAAAAAGATTTAAAATTAGGACACAAAAGACTTTTAAAAAATTAATTAATTAAAAGAATATTTTTGAAAGCAAGACTTGTGTGTACACTCGACATAAGAAAAAATTATTGCACGTTTTTGAAGCATTACCTAAATCTACAAATGAATAGCTAGTGGCAGAATTCACATAAATTTATGTCTTTCGGAAAAAAAAATTCTGATCTAAAATAAATAAATCTTTACAATAAAGTATAGCCGTTTAAAAAAAATGGCTAAGTGCACACATATTTTTATTAAGTACACTTATTACATGTAATAAGGCAATTATACACAATACACAATACTTGTAATGTTGAATTTACTTGGGAAAATGTGTATTTAGAACTATCGTTTAAGTTGCTTTTTTTTAAAGTTTACTTTTAACCAAAAGTGAATGTAGAGTGGTGCACAATTAGTCATCATTTGTCATGCAATGCATTGTATAGTGCATAAAGTGATATTAATTTAATAAAATATTAATTTTAAAATAACATCGTTTTGCCGTTTTATGCAAAGCACAAAAGCATTGCATGGTAGAGCTGAATCCTCTCATGACCAAACCAGTTGTGCACCACTTCAAGATCACTTTTGGTTAAAAAAAAAATATTCACTTTTGGTTAAAAGAAAAATACTAAGGGTTCGTTTGGTAAAATGACTATTTTTATAAGATAATTAGTGTATTTGAATTAATAGTATTAGAAATATTATGAATTTAATTATTAGTGTAATTTTTTTTGTATCTAATGGTATTTGGTTTAGAATATGATAACTTAAGGATAAATAGTACTTTATTTGATTTTGAGATTTTGAGTGAGTTGAAATTTAGTAATGTATAAAAATATATTTTTAAATTTTCTAAAAGAATGGTTTGCCACTTTATGTCAAACCAACTGGTACCATCATTTGACCCAAAAAAAAAAAAAAATTACACACCAATTAGTTGAAGAGAAAAGTGACATTCAATATTTATGCAAATTATTTTACTTAAAAAGTAGGTACCTAAGCTGGTGCTTCCACTTTCAACAAACTAAAGCATACACATTTTAAAGCTCAAAACCCATTTTCTTCATTTGCAGATGTAACGCACCTAACCTCCTTCAAGAACAAAATTTAAGCACAAATGAACAGAAGAGAAATTGCAGAAATAATGGGTGACAACCTTGTTCAGTGATGGAAAATTAGTTTTTGTTAATATTACAACTCAAAATAGTCCTTGTATGTGAGTGAAGAAAAATAACGATCAACAATGGAAGGCTTAACGGAAAAATTGAACGTCTTTGCAACTCGCGTGCTATTGCTATTGAAGCTCAGGTTCAATCGACATTAATACATATCTATCAGCGATTAGTAGTAATAGCTTCTCTCATTAATGAAAAAAACAAAAATATAAATAATCTATTAAGCTTCGTGAATGATAGTCCATGGCTTCCTAAACTCTCTCTCCGGACAGAGATATTCATGAGTGGAGAGACAAAATTGGTTGAGGAGGATGTGATATCCCATACAAAATTAAAAGTTAAGCATAGTAATATATTGATTTATATGAGAATAGTCCAACCCCATCTTATTTATCCTAACACAAAACATGCCCTAAGTATTTTAATGTCTTTGATTAATAGATAAAAAAATAAATTAATATCTAAATAAAATATATTAATATTTACAACAATAGGAAACCATACCGTCAAAATTATATTAATGTTAAATATTTTCACACCAACTTATTAATTAACTAGTAATCAAACCTTACTATATGCACGGAATAAAAATAATAAATTTAAAATATATTAAGTTTAATATTTATAGTATTTAATTAAATTACAAATTTTTTAAAAATTAATATATTTTATTTAAAAATTAATATATTTTATTAATTCAACAAATTTTAATATATTTTATTTTTAAAAATTAATATAAATTTTAATTAATTCAACATGTAAAACAATTTATTTAAAAAATAATTATTTTAATAAACTATATAAAACAAATTATTAAACGATAAAAAATTATATTATTATATATAATTTTTATAAGTGCTTAACACTCCACCCACATACAAAAAGTTTTAAAATGTCAAAATCAAATAAAAGCTTATACAAACAATGCAAAAAAAATAATATATTATTTTATCGGATCCACTACAAAAAGAATATAACTTTTTTTATTTTTTCTTAATCATTTACAACTTTTAACCTTCTCATAATCACTAAATTATTTTTCTAAACTCTTTACTATTTTTTTAAAAAAAATTACAAATTCTTATAATTAAGAATAACAATTAGATTTAATTAGGTAAATTTTTTCAATTGAATGATTTCAAGTAATAGTGTTTTAAATTTAAATTTTTTTGAAATTAATTGGAACTTAAAGTTAAAATTTAAATTACATTTTCTTTAAAAATGTATTCAATAATCAATAATAAAATTAGTCCTCTAATTTAGAATTAACCGTTAATATAAATATCTAAATTTTTCTAGATGCGGGTTATGGGAACCCTATACATATATTAATTTTTATTCTTTTTCTCTTCCTCTCACAAGTTATTGCCTCATTGTTTCCCTCATCTCACACCTCCTCTCACACCTGCTCTCTTTCGCAACTAGAATCCATCCATGGTGATGGATGCCCCCAACCACCGCTGAGGCACACTGTTTTGACGAATCACTATTGGTCTTTTACCATAGTAGCGGCCCTATCTCTCTTAATATAATCTAAAGTTTAGTATTTTTTAAAAAGATAAATAGTTTGAAAGATAAACAATGTTAGTAAAAAGATAGTGGATAATCAAAACTAATTTTAAAATAATAAATAATTCAAGTTTAAAATATTTACTATTAGCAAAAAGATATTAAAAAATAATAATATTTGAGTTATTTTACATACTGCGAAATGAGATATTGTCGGTCTTTAAATTATTTTAAGTTTAGACAATCGCAAATAATATTAAAAATAAATAATCGCACACAATAAGAGACTTGTAATTTTTTACGTGAAATTTTGAATTTTGAATATCAAGATTTGATAAATCTCTTTTTAAATTTTGAATATCAAGATTTGATAATTCTTTTTTTAGTAGATAGTCAATCAACATTTTAATAATATTTTTTATTCAAAATTCTAAGAAAATTCGATAATATTGATGACACTGTTTAGCCAAATCATTGTTATAAATTACGGTCTCGTTTGACAATTTAACTTTAAGTTAAATTTTTTGTTTAAAGTTATTTTAAATCAAATAAGTAAAAAATTTATTTGATAAATCATATGGGTGATTTTAGGTTAAAAAACAATAAATTAAAAAGCTTGGCTAAAGTTGTTTTAAGTTAAAAGTAAAAAATTAGGTGTAAAGTTGTTTTAATTATTAAATTTTTTTATTTATTTAATTTTATATTCAATGTAGATCTTGTTTAATAGATTAATAGATTTTGACTAGTAGATTTTAAATATATAATTTGTATAAAAAATAATTGTGTATAATAAAAGTTATGATATTTTTAAAAAAAATATAAAAATTTATGTAAAAAAATAAAAAGACTAAAAACTTTTTAGTTGACAAATAAAGTTTCTTAGTTTTATAAATTTTAAATAAAAAAGTAAAAACCTTAATTTAAAATCAATTGACAAACCGATCCCTACATTTGGTCATAACCCACTTTAATTTGGCAAACCTATTATGTATTAACCCTTACTTAACAACTACTATTAGTATTTTATTTTTAATAATTAGCCGGGAATAGAGATTTTGCACATAATTAAGTCTATGTTTAGACTAGATTTTTTGAGAATTTTTTTGTTTAAAAGTTTATTTGTTTGGTTTTAGTTAATGTTTTCACATATTTTTATATCTATTTTTTCATTAAAAAAAAAAAAAAAAACTAATTCAAGCGCTAAACCTGAAAAATTGACAACGGACAAGAGAGTTAATGCTGGAGCTAGCTGGAGGATACAGTTGAGATGTAGAGAGTTGATTGTGCATTGCATTCTTGTACGATGACTAATTATTTAGTAATTCTGAAACAATATATAGCTATTTTTTATGTTATTTAATAATATAATGGAAAATATTTTAATTGAAAAAATATTAACCCAACTTTGTTAAAAAGATAAAAAATAAGATTAACTCTTTTAATGTGTATTAAATATTTTTATTTACAGTATGTTATCTACCTAATACTCCAAAAGTATATATGTATAGTGATTACTTTAATCTTTAAAAATATATTAATATTAAAATATTTTTTGTTTTAATTACTCTCTTTATCCATCAACTATTAGTAATGATTAAGGTGATCCATACAACAAAGAACCCATTGTGCATGTTGCATTTAGATAACGGAGAGAGATATTGAGGGATAATATTTTGTACTTGTATTTTGGAAAAATGAAAAGTTGTAAAATAGTGTCAATTCCAAAGACTCAAATTTAATTATTATCTTCGTCAATTTCAAAGGCCCAAATTTTAATTATTAGTTAGATCATATGCGAAGCCCATGTGAGATTATTTATCCCTTGACCTTGCCACCCAACCACCAAATGAGTGGGCACTTGCCACTTGGGTTAATAATTGGATCTCACCTACTTTGCACCCAAACATCCAATTGTGGTATTTAATCTTGTGAAAATTAGTAGTTTATATATTATAACTTATAGAGCGTTTGATAAAAATTATAATTTTTAACTGAAATAGAATAAAAAATAATTATAATTTGTAATAAAAGTTGTTAGTGTTTTAAAAATTTTATAACTTATAACTAAAACTAATATCAATATTCTAAAAGCTACTGCTACTATTGTAAAATTGACTCAAAATTCGACTAAATTCAACTCACAAGTCTCCTTGTTAAAGACCCGCAAACGAATAATGAATCCAGAGAGAGAGTAAACAACAAATCTAAGATGCACACACAAGTTTTATATGATTCGACAATGGGTACTTATATCTATGGGCTAATACTTTTACTTTATTTAATATAAAATGAATTACAAGTGTTTTAGGACTTAAGAGGACCAAAGAGAACTCAGAAAATAACTAAAAACATAAGGCAATGCAAATCCTAGCAGCCTTTAAAAATGCTATTCTCGCACGGATTGCTCGAACGGTCTTCAGACCGCTCGAGCGATCAAGCCTTACTCTCGATTTCTGTTATAGACAAAACAAACTAGTGCGAGTTCCATTTAACTGTTTAAGCGGTCTCTTTACTATTCGATCGGTCTAATCTTGAAAGAGAATTTTCTTAGTCTCTAAAACTCCCAACATATGCTTCATGTAGAATGAGATGTCAAAATAATAATATTATATTACTTTCAAAAATCGGCGTCTGATTTTTTTATTTATTATTATTCATTTAGATTCCGTTTGTTTTAGTTTTTTTTTTTAATTTTTAAAATATTTAAATTTGAGTTTTTATTTTATTAACAAGAATCGTATCTGGCGATGGTTCTTCGAATTGTTCACTTTCTTCGAATCTTTCACTCAATAGCTAGTGGATCTAATTTATTGCTAGGGGGAAATACATATCAAAATAAGTATAATTTTACCTTTTATTTCATTAAAGCATTTGATCCCATCAAGTTAAAAATAAGCATTAAGTTATAGTATATATCCGACTTTAATTTAGGGTGCACCGTGCCCACTTTATAATAGAGGCCACACAATATTCATAACTAGAGGCAAATGGATTCATAATCAAAAGCCATCGGAATTTTTTATAATGCTATAGTCACGTATATTCATAACTAAAATTACATGACTTTCATAAAATTTACTATATAAGATTAATAACTAAAAATTACATAATTCATAATAATGTTCCGCATATGTTGTTTTGACAATATTTAATTTAGTATTTTATTTAATTAATAATTTAATTCACAAAATTTAAAATAGATGGCAAGATTAATACAATAGGAAAATATGGTATAAAAATTAAAAATAGAGTACGTATTAAAGAAATTGCCCTAAAATAAAAATGATCAATGCTAGGTATTTTTTATTTTTTTAACTCATTTCAACAATAGAAATAACAAAAAAAATTATAATAATTTAATTAAACCATAAAATAAATTCACTACAAATGTAAGTAATTGTATTAAAATAAATAAATTAGTCATTATCAATAAGTGACACTTCTTTTCCGAAGATTACGAAAGAACAAATTTTCCATTAAAATAAACAAAATTCCTGGCATCATATGATCTTTTCAACCCTACTAACTAACTGTGAGTGACGTAGGAGAATTCTGGTAATTTTAGTTATATTTTATAAATTTTTTAAAATATTTATAATTTTTGTTATAATTTATAATTATAACTATAATTATATATATATATATATATTTATTTTAGGTATAAATTATAATTTTTATTAAATACTCATAATTTTTATTAAAAATTATAATTTATAACCTGTTAATTTGACCGATGCCAACCACTGAAAAAAAAAATAAAGGGACAATACGCCGTGTGTATGTGATTTTTTTTAAGTGGTATTTTTTAATATTTTTATTTTTGATTCTATTTTTTTACTATTTAATTTTTTGTTATGACATAGAACTTAAAAAGTATGCCAGTTGAATTCACATTGAAAATAATTAATTAACTAAAAATAATAAAATTTAAAAAAATCATTTTATCTATAGTTTTTTTAAATATTTTAATCAGCATTTATAATTTAATTTTTAATAATAAAAATATAGAAAAATACATATTTATTTAGATCGATGTTAAAAAATTATAAAAAAAAAGAAACTTTTAGCCAAAAATTTAAAAAAATAAATTTTAACGCGTAAGGTTCACCAACAAAATTTTTAACGCGCGAGATCCAATTACCTACGACACAAATAAATTTATCTGTTTTCTTATTTTATACAAGACAGAAAAGTAGATAGATAAATTTATTTGCATAAAAAATATTGTACATTTTCAAAACACGTATAAAGTATACAGATAAATTTATCTGTTCTAAGATTCAATTGGATCTCGGGCGTTAAAATTGGATCTTACGTGTTAAAAATTTTATTAGTAAATAAAAAAAATTTATAATTACTTTAAAATTTTAAAATTAATTTTTCAAAGAAAACAAAAAACAAAAAAAAGTACATAAAATTAGTTAGCCTAGAGTTGGCAAGGTAAGATTTGGCCAAAGAGTACTATACAACTAGAAGGGAGGCAAGGCATAATGTCCCTACCATAAAATACATTAATTAAACTTGGGATATCAGATATCGCTTTGTGGTCCATCGGTTTCTTCTTCTTCTTTTGTATAACAGTAATCATTCCATTTTCTCAAAATATTATATAATATATGCCTATTGAAAAATGTAAGAAAAAAACTTTTAAGTAAAATAATATTATCTCACTTTTTATTAAATTAATAAACAATGAAAATAATTTATTTAATATATATTAAATATTTTAATTTATTAAAATTACTACATAACATCATCACCGCAATATTTCAAAATTACCTAATAATTTGCTTTTGTAAATGTATGGTGACATTGGATTTATGTATTAAATATATGTACGTATAGGAAGGCAAAATTATGATTGGAGACCGTAGAATTCAAAGCTCATTCAATCAATTCAGGCTTTATCTCTGATCCGTACTGCACTGAGAAAAATGCTTAAGATAAGGTTTTCGTTTGTCCCACAATAAAATATTTTATAATAAAAAATATTTTTTAAAAATTAATTTTTTTATTTATATTTTTTTGTGTGTTTAGATGGTACTTGAAATTTAATTCTTAAAATAAAATTTTTAATTAAAATATACTACTATTTTAATTTACCCAATCACCGATCTCTACCGTTACACCACCACCACTACCACCACTGTAATTACTAATACTTTTATTTTTGCCCCCACAAAGAACAATTCTACATAGAATCTAGTAGGTCAATTGATCCTAATAAATTTTTTATTATTATTATTATAGTAATTTTTTAATTGATGTATAATTAAAAAATATAAAAATAAATTACACTGATCACTATTAAAATTTATCAAAATATCAATCACATCTCATGTGATTTCTGAAATGTCACTAAACTCCAATTTAATTTAATTTTGGAATCAAATTAATCAAATCGTCAATATTTTAGTTAATTTTAACAGAAAAACTGTTTAAAAATAAAAAAAATAAAAAATTATTTTCTAATTATATTTTGTGTTTGAAATATTTTATTATTATAATTTGAAAATATTTTTTATTTTATTTTTATTTTTTATTAAAAAATAGTGTTTTGGAAAACAGTTTTTTTATTATTTTTATTTTTTTCTAAAAAACAATAACTGTTTTTTTAAGAAAAATAAAAAAATATTTTCTAATTATAATAATAAAATGTTTCAAACACAAAAAATAATTAGAAAATAATTTTTTATTTTTTATTTATTTTTAAATAATTTTTCCGTTAAAGTTAACGAAAATATTGACAGTTGGACTAATTGATGCAAAAATAAAACCAGATAGGAGGTTAGTGACATTTCAGAAACTGCAAGAAAATAAGTTGATATTTTGATAAATCTCATGGGAGATCAGTGTAATTTATTCAAAATATAATTGATCTCATTATAATATAAAATATTATATAATAATCTTCAACGCATCGCACCAAATTATTTCTTTTAGTATTATTATTCTGAATATAAATAATACATTCTGAGGGTGAATAAAAATTATAGGCCTAAATCCCAGTCCAAAATAGGCTACTTCGATATCTAAAGAAGCCCGGGCCACCAGCTGATTTGGGCTAGACGATTTCGGGCCACCTCAGAATGGGGCAGCCCACAACTAGTTAACCCATATTGGCCCCAAGAGGAAGGATAACTTCTTTAGATCCCATTCCTAATAAACTTTGATAAAAAAAAAACACAAGGCCTAGCATCCTGGGGCACTGGGAATCACACCAGAATAAGGCAAAATCTTGAGAGGTAAAGTCTCAAGAGGACTTAGCCTCCCGGGTTCTTGATCTCTATATAAAAGGAAGCACACTCAATCCACAAGTACGCAATTAAAAGCCTAGTTCTTGATTAGAAAACTCATTGAGAGAAGTCTAACTTGAGCGTTAGAGTGTCTCTCGATCAAACCAAACCAGAGAGCACTAACGGTGTTTTTAGTGTTGCAGGAGTTTGGGGACAAAGCAAAGAGCCTTCAATGAGTTCGGTAAGAAAGATTTCGATGCATATTCTGTTCAGAGTCATCAAACTTGGACCGGTTTACCTAGTCTTAATTGTGCCGAACAGTCTTTTAGTTTATAACATGCACAATTTGGCGCCATATGTGGGAACGACGATCTCGAACGAACGAAATCATCAGCCAGACTCCGATGTAATTCACTAGAAACATTACCAGGGGACAAGAATAAATCTCCCAAAGATCCATATCAGTTATTCCAGAAAGACCAAGGGCCCCCAGAATCCCTTCAAAGATTCGAAGGCGAAGGGACGATACCTTACACAATGGGAGGCAACTTCGCTAGTCAACCACAAGTTTAAGAGGGGAACAATCCTCTTCCCCATCTTCGAGAGAGAGGGAAAGATTGGAGGAGAGGTTGGCTAGATGAGATAGAATTATTAATAACCTCGAGGAGAGAATGGAGCAGCATGACAGAGAGATCGACGAACTCAGACGATTGGTCCAGAAGCAAGATGCTCGAAGGGAACCACGCGTAAGGCAAATGGAAAGTCCCGAGCAAGAGAAAACCGAACAAAGTCCAGAGTCCTATAGCGTGAGTCACCCTCAAAGGCGAAGGCGCAAAGAGCCTGAGGTAAGCCTAAGGAGCCCCAGGCGAACTGACACCATTAAAGTAGAGTCAATTCGGCCAAGCTATGAAAGAGTAGCACGGGCAGAGCTCGACCCCAACCAGGACCTACGGTTATGGTTGGAAAGAAGAATGGACTCTTGAATGCAGCATGGTGGTGGTCGAACAACCCAAGACGTAGCAAGAAGGGCCCTTGAACATATCTCAGTATCACCATTGGTCGAAGTAATTAAGAATGCTGATCCACCTCGCAAGTTTTCTCTGCCGAAGTTTGAGATGTATGACGGGAAGACAGATCTAGTGAGCCATATTAGGCAGTATAGACAGGCAATGGCACTCTGGAGCAGGAATGATGCACGCCTTTACCGCATGTTCTCATCCAGTTTGGGGGAGACATCCCTCAGTTGGTTCCATAAGCTGCCACCACGATCTATAGTAAGTTGGCAGCAATTGGCTGAGTCTTTTACTGCTCAGTTCATAACCAACAATAAACAGTCGAAAAGCTTTAACACACTACTGGCCCTACGAAAGAGTGATGAAGAAACAGTTCGAGACTATGCTCGGCGTTACTAGGAGACCTACAACGAGATTGAGGACTACAGTGAACAACTTGCTGTGGCATCATTCAAAATCGGGCTTCCTCCACAGAGTTGTTTGAGACAATCCCTCACTAAGAAGGCCGTTTCCATAATGTCCGAACTAATGGTGAAAATAGAGCAGCATGCACAGGTGAAGGAAGACATAAGTCAGGCCAAACAAAGTGTGGCGTCAGTCAAGCAACCGGAGGGAAAGGAAAAAGGGCAAAAAGACCAGAAGATCAGAAAGCAATCCCAAGTGAAGAAGGAGTCAGTAGGTTCTCAAGCCTTACAAATAGTATTTAAAGAACATCTGCACAAACTCTTGGATCAGATCAAGGACAAGCCTTACTTCTAGTGGCTGCCGAAGTTGATAAGGGATCCGAACAGACGTGATCAGAAGCAAAAGTGTCACTACCACCGACATCATGGGCATCTGATTGGAGAATGCAGAACTTTCAAGAGGCACTTGGAGAACTTGGTGCAAGGAAGACACCTACTGGAATTCATAGATGCCGAGAAGACTGCTTGGGAAGGGAGAAACCCCGAACAGGACTAGAGGCTCGAGCAAAGAGATGCTCCACTCGGTGTGGTAAAGATGATTCACGGAACAGTTGAGCCGATCACCCGATCAGTTGTTCGGTACCAAACCAAGACCATTGCATATGCTATGAAGGTGAATGAGGGCAAATGTTGAAGGACAGAAGAAGACACCAAGACCAGTCCAATGGGATTAGCTTTTTAGAAGAAAATCTCGAAGGGATACATCGGCCCCATAATGATGCCTTGGTTCTAACACTATGCATTGCCAATTATGATGTAATGCGAGTACTAGTAAACCAAGAAAGTTCGGTGGACATCATATACTACAGCCTATTTCAGAAACTGGGGTTAAAAGACTCAGCACTCAAAAGATACATGACCCCCTTGATCGGCATTGGAACAGACCTAGTATGGCCGGTTGAAAGAATTACTGTACCAGTAAAGGCAGGGCTGGCAACGGTAAACACTGAATTCCTTGTTGTTAATCAACCTTCTACTTATAATGCTATCATAGGAAGGACGTGGATTCATAGCTTGGGAGTGGTACCATCAACCTACCACCAGTCCCTGAAGTTCCAAATGGGCAAGAAAGTCATCGAAATCAAAGGAGATCAACACATCGCAAGACAATGTTTCCTAGCAACGATGAAGGGCCAAGAACAATTTCTAGAAGTAAAGACTATAGAAGTGTATGAGGGCCAAGCAATCCATGACTACAGCCGAACAGCTGAAGAAAATGTGGTGAAGGACCTGAAGAAAGTCATTATCACCTCGGAGGACCCAGAACGGTTCTTTTTGCTCGGGACAAGCATGGCCGAACAAGAAGAGACCGAACTAGTGGAATTTTTAAATAAGAACAAAGAGGTGTTTGCATGGACACCAGATGAGATGCCATGGATAGATCCCGAAGTAATCACCCACCGATTAAATGTAGACCCCCAAAGGAAGCCAGTAATGCAGAAACCCAGAAAATCGGCACCGCATCATGCAGAAAATATGATAGAGGAAGTTCAAAGGCTAAAGGAGGCAGGGGCCATCAAAGAGATCCACTACCCAACCTGGTTGGCAAATACTGTTGTGGTCAAGAAGACTAATGGGTAGTGGCGAGTCTGCGTCGACTTCACTGATCTAAACAAGGCCTGCCCCAAGCACTGCTTTCCTCTACCACGAATTAATCAGCTCGTGGACTCAACAGCAGGGCATGAGAGAATGAGTTTCCTGGATACGTACAGAGGGTACCACCAGATAACCATGTATCCCCCGGACATGGAGAAGACAACGTTCATAACTCCTCGGGGAATCTACTGCTATAAGGTGAAGCCATTTGAACTAAAGAACGCCAGTGCTACTTATCAAAGGCTTGCAACGAAGATGTTCGACGACCTAAGCGGCAAGACCATGGAGGTCTACATTGATGACATGGTCATAAAAACTAAGCACCCGAACAGACATCATGAACATCTGAGGAAAACCTTCGAAATCCTCAAAGCTTACAAACTAAGGCTCAACGCTTCGAAGTGCACCTTCGGAGTAAGCTCTGGACAGTTCCTGGGTTTTCTAGTCACTCATAGAGGAATAGAGGTGAACTCCGAGCATATCTCAGCAATACAAAACCTAAAAAGCCCACAAAACATGAAAGAAGTCCAGAAGTTGACAGGGATGGCTGCAGCACTCAACCGCTTCATTTGCCGAGCATCTGATCGGTACTATCTATTCTTCAAAGCAATAAATGGAGCCAGTCAGTTCGCTTGGAGTGAAGATAGTGAAAAATCTCTCAATGAGCTGACACACCATCTCTCTTCCCCACCACTTCTAACAGTGCCGAACAGTGATGAGACCCTGTTCTTATACCTCGTGGAATCTAGACGAGCTGTCAGTGCAGTTCTTTTGAAGATAAAAGATAAGATTCAAAAACTAATCTACCACGTGAGCAAGGTTCTCCTTGACCTAGAAACAAGGTATCTGTTATTAGAGAAGCTGGCATTGGCCCTGGTCGTCGCATCTCGCAAACTCATTCACTACTTCAGAGCACATCCGATCGAGGTAATCACCGAACACTCTCTTTAAGCATTATTTCGGAAAGCTGACTTTTTAGGGAGAATAGCCAAGTGGGCTGTGTAACTCAGGGAGCACGACATCACTTTTTGCCTAAGGATGGCTATAAAAAGGGCAAGTACTGGCCAACTTCATCATCGAATTCAGCCAGAGAAATGTTCAGCGGACACTGAGGGGTAGGTCACCGAGCCAATAATTCCAGAAGATTCCAAAAATACTTGGAGTCTCTACGTGGATGGTTCTTCATGCAACAAAGGAGCAGGAGCAGGAGTTGTACTATATAGTCCCATTGGAATCCTCATAGAGAGAGCTGTTTGGCATGACTTCCATGCCATGAACAACGAAGCCAAATACGAAGCCCTCTTAGCCAGACTTCGAGGTGTCAAAGACCTAAAAGCCCGAAGAGTCAAGATATTTTGTGACTCTCAGTTGGTCGTGAATCAATTTAAGGGAGAATACATATAAAAGGATGACAGAATACAGGCATACATTCGGATGGCACAACAACTGGTCAAGGACATCCCAAGCTGCGAAATCACCTAGATCCCATCCAAAGAAAACAGCCACGAAGACTCTCTGCCGTGCCTCGCATCAGCTGTAAGCTCTGAGAAAAGAAGGGTAATTTCGATGGAAGTACTCCAACAACCAAGTATAGCTAGCACTAAGGAGAAGCAGGTTCACTGCTCGGAGTTAGGTCCTAGCTGGATGGATCCCCTAAAGAACTACTTGGTAAAAGATGAACTCCCAACCGATGAAAAAGAAGCTCGGGTCATAAGGAAAAAGGTAGCTAGGTTTTGGGCTTTTAGTTCAGGAAATCTGTATGAGAAATCCTTCACTGGGCCCTACCTGTTCTGTATGCATCTGAGCAAAGTCCAAGACCTCTTGTTTGAAATACATGAAGAAATTTGCGACAGCCTTACTAAAGGAAGGTCTCTAGCACACCGAGCAATTTTTCAAGGCTACTAGTGGCTATATATGCAGAAAGACGCAGAGCAATATGTGTAGAAATGTGAGAAATGCCAAAAGTTTGGCCCGAACATCCACACCCCACCAGAAGATCTCTCTCCACTCACTAGCCCATGGTCTTTTGCTTAGTGGGGATACGATATAGTAGGCCTCTTTCCAAGGGCCATTGGCAACAGGAAGCACCTCATCGTAGCCACGAATTACTTTACAAAATGGGTTGAGGCTGAACCCTTGGCCAATATTCGAGATGTCGACGTGAGGGAGTTCACATGGAAAAATATCATTACTCGGTTTGACAGTTCACTATTCAAGAATTTTTGTTTGGGTCTAGGGATCAAGAATTACTTCTCCACCTCAGTATACCCCCAGGGTAATGGACAGGTAGAAGCCACGAATAAGACCATCATCGACGGACTGAGAAAAAGGTTGGGTCCTGCTAAAG
The DNA here is from genome assembly GCA_034768845.1 of Heliamphora exappendiculata. Classification (NCBI taxonomy): domain Eukaryota; kingdom Viridiplantae; phylum Streptophyta; class Magnoliopsida; order Ericales; family Sarraceniaceae; genus Heliamphora; species Heliamphora exappendiculata. The sequence continues at coordinate 10,426 of JAOTRH010178048.1, read as the reverse complement.
AAAGATGAGTCGAAGAACTCCCTTCGATTTTATGGACTTACCGAACAACTCCAATGAGGTCTACAGGAAAAACCCCATTCTCCTTAGCTTATGGGATAGAGGCAGTCATCCCATTGGAGGTCGGATTACCTATTATCCAAATAGAGGTTAGTACTCCCAAAGAAAATGCTAAAACACTGGTTTTGGACCTAGACTTAGCCGAAGAATAAAGAACAATGGCAACCATTAAATTGACAGCCTACCAGCAAACTCTCGCCAAAGGGTACAACAAGAGGGTAAAACACCGCGAGTTTGACAACGGGGACTTGGTCCTAAGAAAGGTGCTCAGTCATATAAAAGATCCTGTCCAGGAAAAGTTAGGCCCGAACTGGAAAGGCCCGTACATAGTTACTTCAAAGAGTGGCTCTGGAGCATATCACCCAGGATATGAGTGGAAAAGCTATCCCTAGGCCATATAATGCAAACAACCTCCGAAAGTTTTACTTTTTATTTTACAGTTCAATGTAATTTTTATATTTTCACAATAAAACGCCTTTGTTCGGCATGAACATTTTCCTTTTACTTCCCTTTCAAAAGTTTTTATCACATAATATCCCTAACAAAAACTTGGGGGCACACCCTGAGTACAGTAAATGACTTCAGCAGCCTAAGTTCAAAGTTCATCCGAATTGATCAAGCCTCAAGTATGGATGTTGATCCCATACTTGGGATGAATAAGTTTAAGTATGAATGTTGATCCCATACTTAGGAGGATAAGTCTAAAAAGGTTAAGTTCGAAGTTCATTCGAACTGATCAAGCCTCAAGTATGGATGTTGATCTCATACTTGGGATGAATAAACCTAAGTATAGATGTTGAACCCATACTTAGGAGGATAAGCCTAAAAAGGTTAAGTTCGAAATTCATCCGAACTAATCAAGCATCAAGTATGGATGTTAATCCCATACTTCAGATGAATAAGCCTAAGTATGGATGTTGATCCCCATACTTAGGAGGATAAGCCCAAAAAAGGCTAAGTTCAAAGTTCATCCGAATTGATTTAACCCTAAGTATGGAGGTTGATCCCATGCTTAGGATGAATAAGCATAAAAAGGCTAAGTTCGAAGATAATCCGAACTAATTTAAACCTTAGTATGGATGCTGACCCCATACGAAATCAATAACTAGCTAAATAAGAATACGAAGGAAAAGTGCAATACAGCTGTAATCCGAGCAAATAGAGAAGACAGAAAAAGTTTTTTCATTAAACAAAAAAGGGGTTGGGGCCCTCGAAGCTACAAAACAAACCCCGAAGGGCAGTACAGTGATAACTCAAAGGAACAAAGCCTTCAAGGGGTAGCAAGGAAGTCTTTTGTTGTCTCCACCGGGGTGCCAACTTCCTCGGCCACAACATGAGTTACCGCCTGTTCGGCATTGGCTTCATTCCTTTCTCCGTCAGCCCTAGCTACTCCTCCCTCAACAGCCATTAGGGCCTCTTCTTCTTCTCCTTCTTCCTCCGCATGGTTGCTCGTAAGAGAAATATCAGTATATAAGGGGGAGGTAGCCTCAAACCCTGCAGCCTCTAGCACGTCCTTCCAAACAGCGGCGTGGATGATGTCCTGGAGCTTCAGAACTTGCCCCTTGTAGTCCTCCGTGGCTTCGGTCACGCCTTCAGCATAGCCCTTCTCTTGGGCCAAGGCTACCTCGGCCTGAGCCTTCCCCAGCTGTTCTTGGGAGGCTATTAGGTTCTCTTCCTTTTCCTTGAGGTGCCTCTCCAGTGCAGCCTTTTTTACTTCTAGCTCGGAGACCCGGGCCCGAGCTGCATCGGCAACTTTAGTCTTCTCTTGAAGATTACCCTCCAACTTGCTCATCTGCTTCATGTAGTTAAAATTTGCTTGGCACAGCTTGGTGAGCTCTCCCTCTTGAGCCTCAACACACTCCACCATCGCCATCAAACGTTGAAGGCTCTACAAAGGAAGGGTATTAGCAGCAAAAAGAAACAAGAGGAAAACACAAGAGAACTGAAGTGAGGAAATACCTGGATGGAGTGCCGGACTGTTGATTTTACCAATTTTTCATGGGGGAGTTTTCGGATCTCCTCCATATCTGTAGGGAAGAGGAGTGCCTCGGTCAGCCCGTATGCGGTATCTGAAGAGGCCGCCTTATCCTCTACATTTATTTGGCGACCTCCCTTTGACAGCACGGGGGTCCACAGTTTTGGTTGCCCCCGACGTCCATCACCGTCTTCCCCTTTGCTTTCTCTCTTTATTTCTCTTTCTCTTTTTCTCTCGCTGTCTCCTTCTCTGAAGTTTCCCCCACCTTCTTCAACTTCTTCGGTGCTTGGTCTGCAACAGTCTCGATAGTGGCCGGCTTTGAGAGCTCGACGGTGAGTTCGGCTGCTTTTGATCGGTTGGGCTCCACAGGCTTAGCAGTGGCGGCTACAATGGTCCGCTTTTTGGGCCCTTCAAGTGTGAAAAGAGAAGAAACATCGGCGGTAGGAGCTTTCCTCTTAGCCATCTCCTCAGTATGCGTGAGGTCTGATGAACTAAGGGAAGAAGGAGAAGAAGAAGAAATTGAAATTGTATAACCTGGCGACAAAGAACTAGGCTCTTCAGCGATGAAGGAAGGCTGGGAAACAGTCACCTGTCTTTCTGCTCGGGTGAAGGGCAGCACAATTTCTTTGGGAACATCCATAGGCGCCAAAGATGGTACAGCTACTCGAACTCCTGACGTGTTCGACCAGATGAAGCTCCGGTAGGTCGATATATATTTTAGAAAAATGTGAGCGGCACGGCCCAATCTTTTTTGCTAGGGAAAGCCTTCGTAAGCCCAAACCTTCTTTAAATCTTCCAAGTGCACACTAGGTAGAGTTCCATGGGCTAGGTTGTTTGCAATAGCGCCTGCAACGAACGAAGAAAATATTAGAGTTCGGGAAGTACACAAATAAACAAAGCACTTAATAAGGAATAACAACGAACAGGTGGTAGGGGAACCTACTAGGCCCAAGTCCACCCTTCTGTGGGATCGTGAAGATATCTTGCTCTTCCCTATGGCCGAACTCAAAGTTTCCCGTTATATACAAGAAGTCATCATCGATATCCTTGACAGAATCTGGCAGTTTGATGACCAACTTCTTGGCTGCCTTCTTGGCTTTGACGTAATACGACCCAGATGAGTGTTTTACCATGTTATAGCAGTAAACGATATCCCAGATACCAAGGTTGGTACTCAAGATACGCTTCAGCTCTACAACACCCATAACCACTCTGAACACGTTGGATGTGACCTGCATTGGACTAACTCAGTAATGACAAAGAACCCTCCTCAAGAGAGGATGAACAGGAACCAAACTCTCCCTTCTACTATGGCTACCAATGAAAGGGAAAGCTTTTCCCAGTTCCCCTCGCGAGGGTCATCTAGATTAGCTAGAGTAATTCTAATGTCATCTGAGACGTTGTATCGACGCTGAAAAGTGCGCATCGCCTTCGACATCGATACCAGCTTTCGGAGTTTGTCCATTGGGAAGAAAAGGAAAAGAGAAAGATAGAAGAAGAAGAAACTTCTGTAAAAAGCAAGCAAACCTGCCTCAAGGCAAGGGAAAAGCCAGCAAAAAGAGAACTTTTACCTCGCAGCAAGTATGGAAACTCCAAGCTGTGGCCGAAATCTAGAAATTTGCCGCCGAAAGTAGAGTTTAGCTCACCGAAAATCGCAAAGAGGTTTTTGGAAAGTTTAGAAACGGTGGAAAATGGAAAATGGCGTCCAAATTGGCTTTTATACTCATTGCATTTGAAAAGATGGGTGCATTAAATGCACTGTATGCAATCATTACGCTATTCCCAAAAACGACGCGTGGCCCTTCGCTGGCCTAATCAGGGTACGCCACATCACTCAACACAGGGCTCGAGGCCAGCCGTTACTCATAAGGGGATACCAAGGGCTTTTGACGCCCGAACTACCACCCGAAGAACAGAATACAAGCCTCTGAACAACGGAGCACCTCTTCAACTCCGACGCCCAGCACATATCACGAACGGTATGACCGAACTCATACCGTGCAACCGGGACTGTCAAACGAGCAAGAAATTTAAGCTCAGGATCTTCACCGGGCAAATTGGCCGAGCAAGATTTAGAGCTTGGGGAAATTGAGGGTAGATAAAAACTATGGGCCTAAAGCTTAGTCCAAAATAAGCTGCTTCGATATCCAAAGAAGCCCGGACCACCAGCTGATTTAGGCTAGACGAGTTCGGGCCACCCCAGAAAGGGATAGCCCACAACTAGTTAACTCATGGCGGCCCCAAGAGGAAGGATAACTCCTTCAGATCCCATTCCTGATACGCTTTGATAAAAAAACACAAGGCCTAGCATCCTGGGGCACTGGGAATCACACCAGGATAAGGCAAGATCTTGAGAGGTAGAGTCCCAAGAGGATTCAGCCTCTCTGGTTCTTGATCTCTATATAAAGGGAAGTACTCTCAACCCACATTTACGCAATTAAAAGTCTAGTTCTTGATTAGAAAACTCAATGAGAGAAGTCTAACTTGAGCGTCAGAGTGCCTCTCGATCAAACCAAATCGAAAGGCACTAATGGTGTTCTTAGTGTTGCAGGAGTTCGACGATGGAGTAAGGAGCCTTCAGTGAGTTCGGCAAGAAGGAGTTTGGTGCATATTCTGTTCGGGGTTATCAAACTTGGACCGGTTTACCTGGTCCTAATTGTGCCGAAGAGACTTTTAGTTTGTAACACGCACACATTCGTAGCTCCTAGAAAATCATGAGACAAAGCTTCACAAATTACAATTTTAGTTATATCATTGTCCTATTGAGTTATTTTTCACAATCATAGATATGCAATTGCAAGAGATTAACAACGGTTTTATAGAGTTAAATACTAATTAAGTTAGTTATTTGTGTAGTTTAATTCAATAATTTTTGGTTACACATATTGAAAATAATATTTTTTAATACGGCTGACAATTAGATTATTATGTATCAAATTTAAAACATAAAATCTGGACGAATATAATTATAAAAGTTTATATATTTATATTTTTTTTGTCAAAATAATATTCTGAAATATAATATACGACCAATTTATATGATATTTGAGCAAACATGTTCTCAAATTTAGAACTGAAATTTGTGCGTACTGCCGTTGAGGTTTATAATTAGCATGAAAAGATACAGTGACAACTAAAAATGTGCAACTTATATAAAAGTAATCCATATATTTACCTTGGCTAACAGGGGCGGAGGTAGAATTCTTATTTAGAGAGAGCAATTACTTAAAATTATAAATATATTATTTTATTTAATAAGAATTAAAATAATTACATTGAACTGTTACTCAAAAGTTCTTCTTAAAATATCTCCCTATAAGAAAATTTCATTAAAAAAATAAAATAGCACTGTTTTGAAAAATTAAACACAAATAATGTTGTTGAAAACTGCAAATCATTGTTTTGTGTGTATGTTATGCTGTGAAAGTTTATAATTATATAAATCCGACGAAAAATTAAATATTAACAAAAAATAATGTATTTAATTGAATGCCTCAAATAGAATGAAGGGGATGATTTTTTTTTTATATATATATATAAATTGAATACGATCTTTTTAAATAAAAAGAATATCACTAATTTTATATAAAATAGAAACTTCTTCTCTATTTATATATTAATTATCTAAAATTATAAATAGAGCACAGAGCACCTATGCCGAGTACCTACATTATGATGGCATAAGCATAATCATAGCTTTATATATATATACTTCGGCTACTTGGAGCACCACTTCTGATAGGGCACAATCTTATCCGAGAATCATGGGGTCACGCCTGACCTGTTAGGTGCATCCGACCACTACGAAATTTTCAATCTCGCCTTTGTGAGAGCCCAACAAGTCGAGCACGATGTGCCGAGTTGCGTTCTTGACCTTGAGGTGAGGTAATATCTACTACTGCTACCTAAATAAGTTTGCCTCAGGGATGTGGAACTTATACTCCTAGTATAGGGTTATAAATTTACGTTTAAATTTATAACACCAATTTTTAAACGTGAACGAAAGTACAATTACGTACAAAAAAATAAAAAATAATTAATACCGATAATTTACGTGGTTCGATTCATACCGATCTACGTCCACAAGTAAGAGATAAACTATTTTACTATGTCGAATGCGAATGAGTACAGCACACATCTCCCTTCTCTCTACCAGCTAATCTCACAATTTTCTGTCATACAACATTCTCCATATAACTCCACTAGTGTCATATTTATAGGCACATTCGTAGAAACTCTAAAGAATTCTACTAGGCTCATATTATTATAAACTCTATACATAAAGAATTCTAGTAAACTCCTAATTTCATCCCAACTCAATTACATATGAATCAAAATAATATAATAAGCATGGGTTGAGTAGAATACAAGACACAGCCCAACAATTTCAACTTTGACTTGAATTCTGCAAACCACCGTAAAGATAACTATCGTTAATGTCGATTCTACCATCGTCGTTATCGTTGATCTGCCACACCCAAATAGCATGGCCCATACCTCTATATTGAGGTGTCGCATCCCAACCTGAGTGCCCTACAAAGCTCACTACTTTGTAGAAGAACCTGGCCCCATCTCTCCCTCTTTGTGCACGCAATCGGAGAGATCACCGCCACTAACCAAATCAAGAGCAAATGAGACTCGCTTCTGTCGAGGTGTACACCTGTCTGTCATGCCTGTCGTATTAGTCTCGTTGCCCAGAGCTTTCCTGTGAACATCCAACAACTATTACTCTTGCAGCTTGCGGCATCCTGCACACCATCTGATTTGCTCACTTGCACACTTGTACTACCTTGTCGCTTCCATGTACCCCCGTGCCTATTTCGTGTGTTTTTCGCAACTGTTATTCAACCTGATCACCCTTACATTTTTTTCGTGTATGTCGTTTACCTATACTACTCATTTGATGTCTGGCAATAGCTCCACATGTCACAATATTTTCTACGAGCCTGTATAGTTGTCAATCATATGTTCCTATAGTACATTCCTATTTTCCTTTGAAACCCAAAGAACTCCACCTTCGGATGAGAACCCGTAATCTCTCGAATCCAGCATCCCCAGAGAAATTAAATTTTTTCTTAGAGTCGGTACATGTCTAACCCCAGTTAAGATCAAAACGATCCCATCAAGCATGCAAAATTGGATTGCCCCTATATCGACAACTTTGCTCACTATATTGTTAGTCATCCTGACAGTACCCCTATCGCATGCCTAATACGTATCAAAATATTCTCTGACTGCACTATGTGAAACAAACATCCAAAATCTAATATTCAATCTGATTTGCTCATACTTGAAGTAACTGTGAGCACCTTTGATTCTTCATAATCGAAGTCCTCTGTAACTGCTGTCTCTAATGATTGTTTTTTTCTTTGTCCGCCTTGTACTTCAAACAATTCCTCTTCATATGACCTTCCTTGTCACAATAGTAGCACTTTCCTTAGTAACCTCTTGACTTGGAACGATTTTTCTTATTGGACCCCTCCTACCTCACTGTTGCCCTGCCTCTAACTTCCCCACTACCTGATGCAACTATGATCCCCGCTCTCTGTGATCTGTCACTTTCTCTCTTTTTTAACATCTCATGAGATATGAGAACAGCAACAACCTCATCTAACCCAAGAATATCTTTCCCAAATATCAGTGTAGTCCTCATATGCTCGTATGATGAAAGTAAAAAAATCAACAGGAAAATTGCTTTATCCTCATCTTTAATTTTCACGCCGATAGAATCCAATTCCGTCAATATCCTGTTGAACTCGTTCAAGTGCTCCAAAAAGTTCAATTTCTCTGTCTTCTGAAGTGCATATAACTGTTTCTTTAAAGATAATCGATTCATCAATGTCTTAGACTTGTACTTGCTCTTCAACTTAATCTAGAGTTTTGCCGGATCGCTTTCGTTGATGACTTTTTGAAGAGTGCTATTCCCGAGATACAACTGGATCGTACTATTCGCCAAGTCCCGTATCTCTTCCCACTCTACATTCTTCATCGTTTTTTATTTTTCTGACTTCTTCCTAAGAGCATTGATAAGTCTTTCGTGCGTTAAAATATTCTTCACCCTTTGCTATTATAGGATGAAGTCGCTGTGGCTGTTAAAAGGTTCAATCACGAAACTCGAACTCTTCAACGCTATTAGATTTGTGTCTTACAATTCCCATAATTTGAACAAGTCACAATAGCAGATATGCGTAATCTTTGTCCCATGCAGTCCAAATCAATTCTGGTTATACCTGATCGCTCATAATTGTACCCGATTATACCCGATCAATCTTAATTTAAGTCGATCTGTTCAATCCAGTCAAATTGTGCAGAAATCAAAAAATTTGACCGTACCAATAAATCTGCAGTACCAAAAAGTCTTAGAAAATACCTATTTTTTTAATTATTTTATTATATGCACAAGCCAATATATTAAAATAAATATCAACCATTGATTTTAATACGTAACCACACATGATTATTACCCAAAGTTAGATGGCACGTAATTAAATCATCTTCAATATCTTTTTCTAGTAAGTTTCTGTGCAAATATTTCATGTTCTTAGAATAAATTTAAGCGGTATTCTAATTTTATAATTATTAGTGTATTTAGTAAAATTTATTATTTTTTTATTATTATTTTATTTAATATGTAAAAATATATTATTCAGTAATTTAAATAAAATATTACTTCAAGAGTATTAAATAATTATTTTAAATAAAGTATTAAATAATTATTTTATGTTTTTTAAAGGCAAATTCCAATCCCAAGGCAGTAATCAAGTAGTATTCAATTTTTCAAACCCAATCTTCAGCAACCAGATTCGTTTCAATCAAATATCAAACTTTACCGATTTTTGTGCAAAACAAAATCTTATCCCACAATTGAAAACTTTGCTCCGTTTGGGAAGAAAAAAAACTTATGCTTCAAAAACAACGTCGTCGAACAGATTTTTCACAAACGGCACCCGCGAAATTTTTTGTTTGTGTGCGAATTTATTTTTTTTTATTTTTTAATTTATACTATACAAAATTTAAAAGAAATATACTTTGCTCTAACTTTTCACCACGATTTTAAATTATCCTTAGTTTGAATTTTACTTATTAAAATTTGAACACTAATTTTCGAACGCGAATAGAAACAAAATTACACATAAAAAAGAAAAAAATAATTAACACTAAAAATTTACGTAATTTAGCCTACACCGACTTTCGTCCACGGACAAGAAAAAAAATATTTCACTATATCGAATGTAAAAGAGTACGGCACCCGTCTCTCTTCTTTCTACCAGCTAAGCTCACAATTTTTTGTCCCCACGACTTTCTCCCTATTGCTCCACTAATGTCCTATTTATAAGCACACTTGTAGAAACTCTACAAATATTCTAATAAACTCATATTATTATAAAATCTATACATAAAAAATTTTAATAGACTCCTAATTCTACCCAACTCAATTACATATATATCAAAATAATATACTAAACATAAACTTGGTAGAAAACAACACACAACCCAACAATTTATAATTTATAATTTGATGGTTGGATTCATTGATGTTTCTGGTGTAGTAGATGCTATCACACATACAATTATACTAAATTCGATAGAATTATTTGATCTTAAAAGATCTGATTATAAGTTATTAAATAGTAAAATGAATAAAAATTCACAGTTTTAAAAACTGTTCCTGAAAGGACTAATGAATTCCTAATTGGCATTATTAGATTTCTTTTATCACGTTGAACAATTTTACATCATCGATGGACTCATTGGAGAGCAATTAGATGATGAGAAAATTATCAAACAATGGCATTTTTTATTTTTATTCAAGAATGTATGAATAGTTCCTTGATTTTGGTTAGGGAATTGTTAAATCTTTGCCTTAGAATATAAAAAAGTGAAAAAAAATAAATTGATATTAGTGTGATCCAATTCATTATCAAAGATTACTTCGGAATACGTTAGATCATTTTTTTTTTCCAGTATATGAAATAGAGAATTTTACTAAGTCAATTCTTAGAAAATATGGAATCAAACCATTTATCCTTATTTTAACAAAGGAAGCACGGGCGTCTCTCTCTCTCTAAAATGCTTCAACCATGGTCGTCACCAACGGCTCATTTTCTCTCTTGCTTCCGTCGTCTTCGTCATCATCGTCTTCTTCCTCCTGTGCGGTTGATTGGATCGATCTAACGAGCTCCTACCAAACCTCCAGCTCTCGCCCTCTTGCTACTTCCCCCCCCAAATCGTCCAGACAGGTTCAAAGTAGGATTGGTACCTCTCCTGATAAGCTCGAGCCCCTTAGAAACACAGAAGGAATGTCTGGTCCGTTGAATAACATCTCCTCAGCCCAATCCAATCAAAAAGGCGGTGCCCGAGGTTCATCAAATGCTGCTTCTTACTCCTCAACCT
>JAOTRH010178047.1:0-79424 GCA_034768845.1 Heliamphora exappendiculata | reverse complement strand
TTTTAGTTTTAATTAAAATATTTTGTAATAAAAAATAAAATTAAGTTTTTTTAATTAATTAATTTTAATTAAATGAATTTTTTTAGATATTTTATTTTTTTACAAAATATCACCTTTAAGATAATTTTTTTAAAAATCAGATATCTTGAAAATGTGAAAATAAATTTCAATTTTTGTATTAATTAAATAAAAAAATGTTTAATCAAAATAAATTATTATTTTTAAAAAAATATAAAACAAAAAATAAAATAAATAAATACCTTTAATCGCTATCTTAGCTGAAAAGTTGGAGCAAAAACTGTGCATTTATTAAATTTTATTTATTACGCATTTAAATACGAAAAGATGGTTTGATAAATCAGAATATTTGAAATCGTGTACACGGAAAGATACTTGATTCTTTTAGATCGTGTGGTTTTTGAAATTAATAAATCTATTTTAATTAAACAAATTTTTATAACCCTAACAAATATTTTAAAAATTTAAGTGCGAAAAAATTTATTCACAGATAAATTTCGCGATCTCCATTACCAGTTTGTAAGCGATACAATTAAATCCTGCATGTCGGTAGTAAGACCTTCCTCTCTAACGGACAGATTAATTACGGTATCGTCAGTACAAATCTCATTTAGGGATAATTCTGGATAATTGTTAGTGTTGATCACTTTTTCAACTGAAGAGTTCATTGCGAAATAATTAATTTGGGATTAGGTGATGGTTAACATTTAGCTGAATATAATAGTATTCTCTCCAACTAAGTCACTGCTATTATATACTGGACCGAAGTTATGTCAGCTATTTAATTTTACTTGGCATGGTCAGTTGCTTAGATAGTAAATTAAAAAAAATTGACATGTCTGGTCTTATGAAAGATAGTAGACGTCCTCCCAACAAGGCATGCTATTATCAGATTACTAGGCTGCTGGCGAATTAATTTTAAAATCGTAGAGGTAATCAAATTAAAATAAATTCAAATACTCGCTTTAATACTAAAAGAAAACGAACTTATAGGACTGAATTTTGTTGACTGAAAATATAACTTGGATATAGTTTTAACTATAAATGGTATTCCTTCAATACTAGAAAATATATTTGTTTCTGAAAAAGGTTATTCCTTTGGGCCGAAAGGCATGAAGAAGAAAAATGTTCAGAAATAGGGAGACACGGTCTCTAGGATAGTTAGTGGGCCACGGACTGGTGTAAAAAAGCTAAAAGGCAGTTGTTTTCACTGCAACCAGACCCAACACTAGAAAAAGTTATGTCCAGTATTTCTCAGAAAGCATAACAAATAGGGTAATTTCTGTTCACTGGTTGTGAAAATATGTTTAGCGGTGTTATCTACTGGTACTTGGTGTGTAGATACAGGAGCCACTAATCATGTTTGCAATTTATTGCAGGAGTTTCAGAAAACCCGATAACTTAGTGATAGGGAGATTTACCTACATATGGGCAATAATACAGAGGTAATAGCAGTTGTAGTAGGAGATGTCACTCTCAGTTTTAGTAGAGATCAGATTTTAATATTTAGATATTGTATTTATGTACCTGCTATTAGAAGGATCTTAGTTTTCGTTTTTAGATTGGCTAAAGAAGGATGTTTGGTTTATTTTAATAACTCTGTGGTTATTAAGGATAATAAACGGGTTATCTGTTCTGGTACATTGGTGGATGATCTTTATATTATTACTCTAATATCTCCTACACTGCAACTAACTGAAACGAATAATACATTTATGTTACCATATAAGAGAATGTTTTCTTCTTTAATAAACCAAACGTTTCTTTGACACTTATGCTTGGGTCATATTAATCTGAAAAGGATAAACAAACTGGTAGTAGACGGACCTTTGATTTCATTAGAAGTGGAGGCACTTTCAGTCTGTGAATCTTGCTTAGAGGGTAAGATAACCAAGAGGCCCTTTTCGGCTAAAGGCTGTAGAGCTAAAGAACCGTTGAAGATGATTCATTCTGATGTGTGTAATCCTATATATAACAATTCAGACTAGAGGTGACTTTGCGTACTTTATTAGTTTCATTAATGACTACTCAAGGTACGGATGCATTTACCTGATGCACCATAAGTCTGAATGGTTTGAGAAATTCAAATAATTCAAGAGGAAGTGGAGAAGCGTCTAGATAAAAGTATCAAATCACTACGATCCAACTATGGTGGGAAATACCTCTTTGGAGAGTTTAAGGACTACTTTCATTAAAGGGGATTACATCCCAGTTGACTGCACATGGCACTCCACAAAAGAATAGTATAGCAGAAAGAAGGAATAGAATTCTTATGGAGATGGTAAGATCAATGATGAGTTATTCAAATTTATCATATTCGTTTTGAGGACTCTCTTTAGAGACAACAGCTTACATTTTGAACATGGCACCTTCTAAGTCAGTACCTTCAACTCTTATAGAATTGTGGACCGGGCATAAGGCTAGTCTCAAACACATTCGGATTTGGGGGCGTCCAGCACATGTGCTGAAAGAGAACATGGGTAAGTTGAAAGCAAGGACGGAAGTCTATTTCTTTGTGAGATATCCCAAGGGAACGAATGGTGGTCTATTTTATAGTCCCTAACGATCAAAGGTCATTGTTAGCATCAATGCCCGATTCTTGAAAGTAGATTATATTATGGATCACAAGTCTAATAGCAAAATTATTCTGGAAGAATTGAGAGAAAATTCTAGTAGAACAGAAGAACAAGTCATTGATATTCCAATACCTTGTCGTAGTGGAAGGATCATCGGGACAGGTGCAAATCAAGAACAGGGTGCTAATGTACAGGGTTCAGATTCTGCATAGCTTGTTGCTGCTAGTACACAGACACAGGTAGTGCCTCGTTGTAGTGGGAGGATTTTTCATCAACCTAATCGGTATATATTATTGGGAGAGTCGTATGATAAGATCCTGATAAAACTGGATACCGAGCCCGATAACTACAATGAAGCACTACAAGACAAAGATGCAGATCTTTGGTAAAGGGCTATGAATTCAAATATAGAATCTATGTATTTCAATCAGGTCTAAAAACTTGTAGAACCACCCGAATGGATAAAATCCATTGGATGCAAGTGGATCTATAAAAAAAAGAGAGGAGCAGACGGGAAGGTTAAAACCTTCAAAGCTAGGCTTGTTGCTAAAGGGTTCACTCAAAAAGAAGGAATCGACTATGAGAAAACTTTTTTCGCCGATAGCCATGCTTAAGTTTATTCGAATTCTCTTATCCATTGCCATATATTTTGATTCTAAAATCTAGCAAATGGATGTCAAGATAATTTTTTTAACGAAAGTCTTGACGAGTGTATCTATATGATACAACCAGATAGATTCATTGCAAAGAGGGCCAGTAACACATGTTGTGTAAGCTTAAGAGATCAATTTATGGACTTAAACAGACATCGAGGTCTTGGAACACTCAGCTTGATCAAGTTATAAAGTCTTATGATTTTGATCAAAATCCGAATGAGTCTTGTGTGTACAAGAAGCGTGACAGAAGCGTGGTGATCTTTCTAGTACTTTATGTAGATGATATCTTATTCATCGAAAACGATGTAGGGGCATTATCTACGGTTAAAGTATGGTTATCTAGGCAGTTCGATATGAATAACTTGGGAGAAGGCAGTCACATCATTGGGATCAAGCTTATGCGAGATCGAAAACAAAGGATGTTGGGCTTATCACAAGCAAAGTATATTGATGATATCCTTACTAGTTTTAGCATGCAGGATTCTAATAAAATGATTTCTCCCTTTCAGGTATGGAATCACTCTATCCAAAGATCAATGCCCTAGAACACTTGATGAGATAGAGAAGATAAAGCCAGTTCTTTATGCCAAGGCAGTAGGAAGCCTCATATATGCTATGCTTTGCATTAAACCCGACATCTACTTTGCCGTTGGCGTGGTTAAAAGATATCAGTCTAATCCAGGGCAAGAGTATTGGACTACGACAAAGAATATAATCAAGTACCAGAAAAGGACTAAGGATTATATGTTGATTTACCAGGCAGACAGTCTAGTATCTTTAGAGTACACAGACTCAAATTTTCAGTCAGACATAGAGTTTATATCAGGAGACAACCTTGCAAATCTTTTACAAAGAGCTTACCGACTAAGACTTTTGATAGTCATGTAGAGGGCATGAGAGTCAGATGTATGCCAGCATCGTTTGGAGTATAAGTGGGAGATTATTAGGGTTGGTATATTGAAAATCATATTTTTAGTATTAAATTTTATTTTAATTTTATGAGAATCTTTATGAGTAATATATGCATATGATTTTTTAATGTTATGTATGGATATCCGATATTCTGTATAGTATTTAATCTGGTGTGTAGAGTACGGCTTACACATAGAAGATCAGATTTTAGGTTTTTGCAGAATATACGTTTTATGTTCATAGTTTAGATAGAAATGGACATACCATCGGTACGACTGTAGTACAGAGTTTTAGTAGGCCTGTCATGGTTACGGAAAATAGATAATAGCGTCGACTATTGTTCTAACTCTCTGTGTCAGTACACTTTGTGTGTATTGGATGTGATATTTGGGGTAATTAATTTTATACTGACTATATAAATTAATTCAAACTCTAAGATTATTATGAATAATGCTTATTCTCTTAATCCTAAAATAATTATTGATTTGCATATATTTAATATTTATTGTTTTGATTCATTAGAGGGTGCGATCTTATATGGGTCTACATTCCCAGTGAGTTGGCTAGCGGTATTATTTATATGGCAAATATTAATTATTGACGAAATTCATGTCCCGATAAATCGGGATTGACGATACCCCCTTAAGCATGCTTATAAGTTTTGACTAGACTAAACTCTGCAAGTGGATTTGATTATCCGACGGTCAAATAAGTTAAGCAGAAGAACTTAAGGAATATCAAGATGTCGATTAAATTAAATTGTTAGTAATTAAATTTAATTGGCAGGTATCAATAATCTTAACGTGGAGAGAAATGGTAAACATTTAATAACAGGAGCTCAATGCAAGAAGGTCTTAAGATTATGGGTCATAGTGCAATTATAGTTCTTTAGTGGTGTGAACTTTAATTCAGTGTTTCATGAAAATTGTAGAAATTGCTGCATATCTTTTCATAATTGCAGAAACCTCTAGTAGGTGTCTGTGTTCCACTTGAAGTCTAACTCATAATTACTTCACAGGTCCCTACTGTAACCTTGTTTATATGCGGGTAGGCTGAACTAGTTTTTGATGATTTTATATCATTATTATTATGATATTATTTTTGTCTTTCAAGACTTAAATATATTGGGATTCTGCCGGTACGTGTTCTCAGAGGATTGTAGCCCACACTACGTTCGAAGATCGCATAAGGAAATATAGTAGAAGATCTGACTAGACTTTCAACTCAGAATCAAGTCGTCGTTGAAGATTAGATCGACAAAAGATATTCTTCTAAATTAACTTTGGTTGCACGGGTTTTAGTTTGATCGTTCGTTGTCAAAAGTTTTATCTGGAGCCCGTTTCGGCGTTTGCTCGACCAGTTAATTTTTTACCAAAAATTATTTTCAAAAATAATGATCTTGATAGTATTGCCTCCAATAATATTAACTTTTATACCTGGTTGAAGTTCATTGCATATCCTTCCTTCTTATATCCTCAGTCCTCAACGGTACCGTCAAGTGTCATTCGACAATAACCCTTATGTACCCATCTTTTGTTGATAATCCTATTAGAAATTCAATCCTAGAAAATACCTTTATCCTCAAGTTTTCACGCTTCAATGATGATCGGTATTTGAATTTGATTCTCCTCTGATTCATGCCAGCCTCCTTGAACTAACTCTTCTTTCGTAGAACTCGATATCAATTCTTTGTTAATTACCCATTCCGAACATTCGACATTGATAAAATCTTTGCCATTGTTCATCTTTTCTAGATTCTGAAACTGCAATCTATTGCAGTGATTTTTGTGAATTCTTTTGTACACTCTTAAAATTCTTACCAGGAAAGTAGACTTGGATACTTGAATTGAAGTACGTTAGACTGACGTAACTTTAGGGTAATTATCTAGTTTGGCTGCTTACTACTTAACATCTATTTTATCATAATCTAATTGTACTAGATTAGTTTGATGATATTTGTTTAAATATTGTTCACTATCTTTCTCTTGCTTCACTACATTTGAACCTTAAATAACCACTCAATTTGTGTCAACGATGACTGCCTTAACCGTGACCATTTGACCTCATACAACCTATCTTTTAAACCATCTGGGAGTCTTTTCTTGAATCTCGATAAAGGATTTGTTCCCCTTCCCTAAGCCATTCTAACCCCCAGCATCGTATCGTGCAGTCTAGTTTATCATTCGAAATCCTCGGCTAAACATTTGACCACTCGCCACCCCAGGTCACCTCTTCTAAGACCGAGATTAATGAGAAATGATAGTTATTAGAGTTTAGTGCTTCACGAGAAACTCGAATCGTGCACATCCTCAAAAGAATCACCTGGTGCATCATCGAGTCGCAAAGCATATCTCTACCTGGAGTTAAAGCATAAAATGTCTACCAACGTTCGCGCTTAACGTATTTTGAAATCAATAACCGACAGCAAGAACTGCTAAATAGAAGCTCATACAACATCTCTAATGGAGATCAACACGAAGGTTTCTATCACTGATAAAGCTCGCATGGGAACTGCTGGAGTGTGGTACGTGGAAGTACAATGAAAACGCTATGGAAACTTAGAAGTAACGTGGGATTACACGGTCAAACTCCGATGATTTTATCCACACTTATTCTAGTTGGGCTCTTATGTGTTATGTGCCTCGCTCTTCGTACTCGAACTCGAATGACAAAAAATATCAATGAATAAGTCTTAAATTAACTCCCCGAAATCCTAAAACCTAGAAACAGTTAAGACCTTAAAAAGAAAACACACCAGCCAGAACACCTTCCCTCTTTATTCACATGGCAAGTAAAAGACCTAACCAACAACGGTCAGCAAATGGACACGTAGAAAAAGAAGTGCTAGGGTTAGTCCAGGTCTTGCGTGAGCTTGCCACCAGCATTAACCGTCCTCACATCTGAGATAGGGCATGGTTCTTATTAGAACTCAGAAAACAACGAGCCCCTACATTCAAGGGAGGAGCTGAACCGAGAGTAGCCGAAGAATGGGTGAGAGCTGTCAGGAAATTGTTTAACTCCATGAGAGTGCAGACTGATGTCGATTGAGTAGCTCTAGCAGCACACCTACTAGAAAAAGAGGCCGACTACTGGTGGTCTACGATAGATAACACCAAAGATGTGACAGCTCTGACTTTGAATCAGTTTGAAGAATTATTTTTAAAAAAGTACTTCTCAGCTCCCATTCGACAAGGACAAGTCAGAGAATTTCTAGAGCTAAAACAAAGATCTATGTCAGTAACCCAGTACGTCAACCCCTTTGAAGAGTTGAGCCGATTCGTCACGACGATTATATCGGACGAAGAATCAAGGGCACAAAAGATCGATTGGGGTCTAGAACCCTTTATCCGAACTAGGGTCATATGCTTATAGGTTTCGACTTACACTCAAGTAGTACAAGCAGCCCTATTGGCAAAAACAGACTTAGCGGACTCTAGAAGGATTTAGAACCAGAAGAAAGGAAACACCAGCTCTGGAGGACCAGTAAAAGGCAACCGAGTGTTCGTTCCAAGGAAGCCATATCAACAGGACAACAGATAAGAACAGCCAAGGGACTCATCTACCAAATTTATAGTCTGCTTTAAATGTCACCAACTAGGACATAAGAGGTCTGACTGCTCGCGGCTAGGACATAAGATTTTGAACAACCACTCCCAGCAGTGGAGGCAACCCCAGAACAAGCCACCAAAGTACCTGTAGCCAGTTCAGGTCTCCCGACTAGCAACTAACCAACGAAATAGGAGGGGAAGGCCATTGCTTAACAAAATCCAGAGGCCTCAGGGAGGATGCACCTTTGCTTTGCAAAGGGAGGAAGTAGAATGAACTCAAGTTATGCAATGTATGTTCGTGCTATTCAATATCTTAGTGAAAGTGTTGTTTGATTCTAGAGCATCCCATTTTTTTTGTATCTTTGACATGTAGGCAATCTCTGTTCATAGAACCCAAAGTGTTAGATCAAACTCTAAGTGTCGATACACCCTTATAATATCACACGTAAGTAGAATTTATTTATATAGCGTGCATGTTGAGAGTACCAACACCCTTATGACATTTGACCTTAATTAGGCATTTTAACAAATACGACCTGATTCTCAAGTAGAGAAGAAATTGCCAATAAGAGAAGAAATGGGCACAAGTAGAGAATGACACTATTGTACAAATTCAAGAAAAATGACATAAAACCTTGACGTCGAGTAACGCGAAGGTGTGTAGATCAAGTAACTTCAGTATAAGATCAGCTTACATGCTTGGTGATACAAATACCCTGGCAACAACCGAGTTACCACAAGTTGTGTGTGAATACAAGAACGTAACTTCGAGGAGAGCTCAATAGAGACCCAATGCTAAGTACTCCGGAGGAAAAGCGATTCTGTAAATAGAAGCTCTAGGTCAGCACCACGGAAGTAAGAAAGTCAAGATGAGAAGGCACAATGCTAGTAAATCATCCCCAACGATTCGCACGATAAAGTACGATACGAAATTTCGAAGACGAAATTTCTTTAAGGGGGAGAGTTTGTAACACCCCGGTATAGACCCTAGTTGTAGTGACCCAGTTTATAAATACCAGTGTAGCAATCCAACCCTAACCCTAGCATTAGTGACAGCTAGTTGACAAGATCTTAGGTCGCTAGAAGGATGGTAACTCTAACTCAGCCCGAAAATTTTAATTCGATTTAAAAATTCTAAATAGATCAAATGGTTAGAGGAAAATTCGTAATACTCAGAGAAGACTCCTAACATCCTAAATTAAGTAAATAACATGAAATATTAGATTAAAAATAAAAAATTCTCATAATTAGGTTAAAATGTCCATTTTACCCATAGTACAACAAAAAGTCATAAAAATTTAAAATTTAACACATGGACATTCTAAATCAGATATTTAAATACAATTAAGTAATAAAAAATAAATAACATAAAACATGACAAAAGGCCCTTAGTGGCTGGCCACATTGGAGTTTGTGCCTAAAAAGTGATTTTTTTGCCTTTTTAAACTTAAAAATGAAAAAAATTGTATAAATTAAGTATTATTATAACTCAAGACATTTTATATAAGTAATATAAATAATAATATAATAATATAGGTTAACAAAAGTAAATAAATTATTATTTAAAGTCTCTACACAATAAATAAGTTAAAATTTTAATTTTTGTTAAACTAACTTAAATTGATTTAAAAGCCTACACCTATTTAATTAAATGCTATAAAAATTAAAATAATTCACGGAAAGACAAAATTAATTATAAACACATTAATATAATAGGTTTTAGTAGGCTAAGATACAAAAAAGATAGATAAAATTAATATTTTATACATTTTCTTGCATAAAAAGGTACCAAAACACAATTTAAAAAAACCATAGCCACCCCATGCAACCAATGAGAATTTTAAAAAAATAAAAATTAGCTTACACATTAATAATTGTTTCCACTTCCATTTTTTTTTTTTTTATAAATCCATGACCTAAATCCACACTCTCCTCTTCATATTTTCGTGCAACATAGTGAGGAAGAGAGTCCAAAAAATTTCTAAGTGTTTCAAGAAGAAGAAAGAATAAGAAAGGAGGAAAATCGAAAAGGAATCCAAGAAAGTTTAGTGGAGCCTTAAAAGATAAGTCCTAACCATCCTTCTTCCTTTAGATCTTCAAAATAAGAATGTAAATTCCCTAAAACCTTCTAATATTCTCCCATAAGATAGCCCTCAATTCATCTCTATAATCAACCCTAAAGATAAGAAACAAAGATTAGCACAAAAATGCGTCGTAGGTGTGAATAGTGGACTGTTAGTATTAGATTGAGCTTTGCATGTGTTTACATGTATATATTTTTTAGTTTTATCACTTAAATATGTTCTAGAGTTTTGGTTTGTATGAGTTTATGACATCCGTACAAAGAAAATACATCAAAAATTAACATAACATGAGCTAAGCCATTAAAACCCAAAATAACCTGATTTTCAGGACATGCGAACAATCTTCCACCAACTTTAAAACATCACAACTAATTATAGAAAAATGATATTAAAGTGATTTTCTGTCCAGACCTAAAAGTTTGAGTTCTCTTTCATAAAAAATTTGTTTGAAGTTATTTTGTTGAGTAGAACTCCAAATATGTCATTTTTTCGAAAGAGTGTCAGATCTTAACCACTCTGAGTTCAGACCTAAAAACCCTAATTTACAGTAAGAACCGAGCTTTGGTAAAAATATAGAACTTGTAGAGAACATGTTTATCTTGCTGTCCACCAAACATGAGCCACACATATGAAGCCTTGATAGGTCAAATCCATTTTCAAAGTCATTATTGTGTTTCAGTAACTGACAGAGTTCTCTATCACACCTTTTTGTGAGACTAAAAACCTTGGTTTGTAGTAGCTAAATCCAAACGTGGTAAACATGAAAAATGTAGCTAACATACTAAACTAAATAATGATAAAAACAATAAGCTCAAAATACCCTCGGATGGTGCTCCAAAGGTTTTGAGTATTCTCTGTTGAAAACCCACTCCGCAGACCCTTTTTAGGCTGACTAAATCCTTTTTATACATTGGTCAAAATATCAAACGTTTTCTAAACAACTTACCCTAGCACAAAATATGAAACTTATAGAGGATACCTTAAACTAAAACCTCCCAAAAAATCAGAGCCATAGCTCCGGAATTGATGCCCCAAAATCGTGGCCAATAGAGGCCCAAATTTTGTGTTTTCCTCTATAAAGTGCTGAACGGTTTTCACTTAAATAAAATAAATAACCCTTTTACCCTATGATGTAACCTTAGTGTTAAACATGAAAGTTATAAAAAATAATTTTATCTAATTGGTGTTTAAAAATAAAAAATTAAATCCATGCCTATGTACTTCAAAATATTGTTGCAATTTTAAAATTGGTGCTTGAACAATTACCCAAATTTTGGCTAAGTGTAGGAGTAGTGTGCCACAATGCGGAACTTGAATATATGGACTTTAAATGATTTATGTGAATGATCGGTGTATGAAATTAACAAATTGAGGATTAGAAACCATGCCAATAGGTTGGAACCATATCACATGAACTGTAGATTATACTTCGTATATTTGTATTTTATGCTTTAGTGAGTTGTACCTTGTTCTATACCATATGTTATGCTATTATTAATTGTACACGGGAAGCATATTGCACATCATGAGCATTCCTACATTTGCATCTTGGTTTATCGGAGTCCTTTCCGTATCTATCGTGGTGGGTTGGGCTATATTGAAATTATTCTTTCCTCAACTCCTAATCTAGGGTGTCCCGGGTAGTCATTTTTGTAACAATTTTGGGATATATTTTCTCTGAGCACCCTGGGTCTGTCCCCGGTATTTTAAAAGAAAGATTTGTTATTCATGAATACTGTTGGGCACCACGGGTTTGTCACTAGCACTCTAATTTTGGTAATTTAGACCTTGGGTTGATACTAAGTGAGCATCCTAGTTTTTAATGTGGGTAACTCTATAAAGTCCCATTACAACAATGATAATAAGTCCCTGAGGTGGTAATAATATAAAGTCCCATCAAGGCAATGACAATAAGTCCTTAAGGTGGCAATAATATAAAGTTCTTGAGGTGGCAATGACAATAAGTCCCTGAGGCAGCAATGACAATAAGTTTCATCACGGTATTGATAATAAATTCCTGAGGCGATAATGACAACAAGTCCCATCACGACGATGAAAATAAGTCTCTGAGGCGACAGTAATAATAATAAATCCATACAAGTAATAGAAATAAGTCCTAAAGTAGAACTTCTATTTTTATTTCTGAATACAAGTCGGGTTAGGCATCTGCATTGCATTCATCTGCATCACGTACTCGCACAATTGTTCTTATATATGTTTACCCTGTTGAAAAAGTTAAATTGTCTATCTTTTTGGCCTTAAATTGTATTGGGTATTATATGATATGTATTGTAGGATATTTTGTTGTGAATTTGTTAGACGATTTAGGAAATTTACTTTTGGACTTTGGCTCATGGCATTCGTGTCACAGGTGAGTGTGATGAGTTCTTTGAGAAAGTTGCCCCCAAAAAATAAGACGAAATTGAAGAATATAGTGAATAGCAGGAGCCAGCAGATCCCGACAATGCTAGCTGAAGGATTGAGTTTTTACCTATTGTTCTTTTTTGTTCGGTTTCCACGAGTGTATTGTAAATTTTTGTTGAATCCGTTGGAGAAACTGTAATCGTTATGTACTTTTAATTAGTTTTAAACTCTTAATGATGTATTATTTATGATATTTAAATATGAATGAATGGTTAGAATATTTCTCTTATCTATACTTATGTATGTCCCGACGTGTCCGGAGGACGGGGCGTCGCAGATTCCCCATATCTTGCTTTCTCTTCCCCCTCCCTATCATATTTTCTAAAAATATTGAACTTCTATCTTTAGGGTTTTAGGTTTTTTGTTTTACACCCCCCCCCCCCCCCCCCCCGATATCTCTGCTTGTTTTTGGTTGTCCTGCTTTTGAATACATCACGCTTCAATCTCTTAAGTCTGTTAAACTCCTTCTATTCATCATGCCCGTATAGAAGAGTTCCCTTAGTTTATAGAGTATATGACCGACTCTAAGAGTACCTTGTTCTTGTCCCAAATTGCCTTTAAAAGGTATTGGGGATTGCTTAAGCTCACGGGCTTTGGTCCTAGTAGGGCCAAACAGGCCCTTTGTTGTTGAGGATACTTCTTCTCTCTACCAGGTTTTGACTTGGAGCGCCGAATGGAGGCCTACACCACCCCCACTTTGGTCATCCTTGAAGTGCCCACTTTCTAGAAAGGACATGTTCTTTATCTGAAGGTGAGGTATGCTTATATGAGCATGCTTTCATTGCTGGCCTAAAGCTTCATTTTCCTTCACTGATCGGGTAACTTTTGCCTTCTCTTCAATTTTCTCCTAGTTAGCTGCTACCCAATTCTTGGAGGATTTTAATCGGTATAATCGTTCTTTGGGAAGAGAGTAGTAGTGGCACAGACTAGCTGCCAATGGAGGAATTCCTTCACTATTATCAACTTAAATAAAAATATCAGGGGTAGTACTTCTTCTAGTCTTGGTCCAAAGATCGAGCCCTCGTCTAAGGGTGCCCTTCCAACAAACATTGAAAAGAAATGTGCTTTTATTTTGTTTATGGGGAGGGATGGGAATTCTAGCCCTAGGAGGAGGTAGGCTCGAACTCGCCTCGAATTTAGTGTTTATGGAGCTCTCTCCACACTGAGTATGTCTTTGCCAAGCCCATAATTAATAAACTTGTTAGCCCAAGGATTTTTTATATTGATTTTGATGATTTTTATAATAAATTTTATAAGAGTAAATAGATTTAAAAATAAAAATTTTATATTTTCTAAAAAAAAAGTGTCGACACAAATTGAACAAATGAGTTGACACATTTAGTCAAAAGAAATGACTTATCTATCAAAAGAATTAAAACACTTAAGTATTCTTGATTATGAGAATATTTTGTGTTGAACCCAATTGATAATTGAGTCAACACTTTAAGAAAAAGTATATTTGAAGATATCAAGTGTATCAACACCTTTAAACAGATAGTTTGACACCCTAACAGTTTGTTATAGATGTTTTTAGAATTAAGTATTTTGAGTCGACACAAATAAACTTTGGATCGACACAAAAGAGCCAAAGCTCTCAGTACTCAAAAAGAGTCGACACAAACTTAGTTTGAGTCGACACAAAAGTGGTTCCTCACTTTTGTTACCCGAAACTTTGAGTCGATACAAATCCCAAATGAGTCGATACAAAAGTACCGAGGCCACTTGTAGAATTTTGTATGTCGACACAAATTGAAGACGAGTTAAGACAAATATTTTGAGCCTGCCTAAAGAAATTTGAGTCGACACCGAAGTCCAAATGAGTCTACACTAATCTCCTGAGAGTTCTTGCAGAATTTTAGTGTTGGCACTAAGAATAATTGAGTCGACATGAATTGCCCTCGTTGGGAAGCTGAAGAACCATTGAGTCGACACAATATCCAAATGTGTCGACACCGTTGTGATGGTAACAAAGATTACAGAAATTGTGTCGACACCTCAAAAGAATTGAGTTGACCCAATCACTTGAAGATCCTTGCCTTTAACATTTTGTGTCGATCCTAAAGAAATTGTGTCGACACCTGTAACGAAAATTCAAATTTACGGCAGACTTCAACGGTTGGATTTTTGGTATTTAATGCCCCAACTTACCTCCAACGATCATGAATACTCAAGAGCTTATTTAAGTGTAGACACCCCAATTTGACCCTGCCTAATCTTAGGTGAATCTGATGATGAAAATAGGTGAAAGAGTGCTCCAGTTCGATCATCGGAAAGTGATCCAAGCTCAGTATTTGAACCTCAACCATCAAAAACCTTCAAAACAAATAACTTATTGTCCAAGCAATTCCCAACATGGCGATCGCCAACTTCCATTATGGCGACTGCCATAGAATTTTGTGAAAACTCTAGCCAAAAGTGGCGACCGCCAACTCCCAACATAGCGACTGCCAACTTCCATTATGGCGACCTCCGATAGAATCTTGTGAAACCTTTTTCAACATGGCGACCGCCAACTTAAAATGGCCTGACGTGTCCCCAAAATGTGGCAGCATCTCATTGGTTGAATACTTTTATAAATACTATACTCCTGGTACGTTTTTCACGACAGAAAATGATAGTAAGGTTTTGAGAGTGAAATTTTACCAAATTGCCGAGCAATTCTAAGCCCCGACGCCGAAACCCTGTTGAAGTATCGAGCCTTCGACATCTACCTTAAAGCCATGCTTGGATCGCCACCCGAGGAATGGAGAATTGGAGCTCATCCCCGACTTGAGGATTCCCCGGCAATTCCGGTACCCTGCTTGGATCCCCGATCTTTCTAAACTCCACTTCTCTCTATTGGAGCGATCGGGTTAACTTCTATTTCAAATTCTTCAATTTCAATTATTGTCAATTTCGTTTAATATTTGCAATGTTAATTGTTATTTAATGTAGTCAGATTGTTTCTTTTAAAGTTTTAGTTATTATTTTATTTTCATTTTATAGTTCTTCTTCTATAAACCTAAAAATTACACAAGATTTTAAAGCTAATTTTCACCTTTAAATGGCATTATAATCTTCTCTTTTAAATCCTCCATCATTCTTTTCATTTCTTTGTTCTCTTCCATTTTCTTTTCTTTTCTTTTCTTCTCCTTTAAAAATATAAAATGATCAACAATCAAAGTTCCTTTTATTTCCTTTGTTAGTCTAATCTTTCTTCTATAATATTTTTCTTTTCTTTTCTTTTATCAACCACAAAAAGCAAAATTACCTTTTATGAAATGTTGTTCTTATTTTTTTTATATTCATCTTTTAGGTTTATAGTGTAGTTTTCTCTTTTAATAAAATTAAAACTCATTTGTTCATTTCATTCATATTATTTTTTTTTTCTTTTATTTTGTTTAAAAATATAAAATATGGATAGTTAGGTTTTCTTTCCATTAGTTTAATAATTTCTTTCAACCTTTTTAAGCTTAGTTATCTTTTTGTAAGCCTTCTCTTTATTTTTTTTTCTTTCAATTTAAATCTTCTATTGTCATTTTAATGCATAAAATACTTGTTATTATGTTTTGGTAAACTTTTTAATATAGGATTTTTACATTACTTTTATCTTAAAAGTTTAAGCATATGCATATTTTGTATGTTAGTTTAGTGTTTTGAATAATTCTAGGATATCATGTTTAGGCAATTCTTAGTAATGTGATGTTAACAATTTCTAGGATATTTTTTGTTCTTTTATTCAAATCATGATATTTATTTTACTTTGATGAATATTGCATGCGGGTATATTTTATGTATCTTTTAGATAGAAATTACATGCCATAGGGCTTAGAATTTTCTTTTTAAAACACTTATTTGTTTTGGAGTGTCATGTACATACATTTTTTATTTTCTATACTTGGTTTTGGATGTTCTCTCTTTACCTCCATTTTCTTTATTTGCATGCATTTGAAAAATCATATAAAAGAACCATTGATAATTAGTATAGGCTAACCTTATGGTTGGGCGAACGGAGTGCCTAACACCTTTCCCGATTCGTATCTTAGCCCCGAACCCTTTTTCTCTGGTTAACGTTTTAAAGATCAGTAGCTAATTTTTTTTTTTTAATTTTTCTCAAAAACTAAGTGGAGACTCCATTTTCATAAAAAGGAATTTTGAAAATTTGGTTTTCAAGGTATTTAAAATGTTTTCAAAACATCTTTGACATCCCTTATTTTTGACCCTAAATCTCAACACTACAATATTTTCTGGCGACTCTGTTAGGGACTGGTTTTTAAAATCAAATTAGAGGGCTAGACTTGAAAACATTATTGGTTCTTAATATGTATTTCTCATTTGCATTTTCGCATGCATATGCATTGTTCTTCAAACCCCCTGCCTGGTCGACCTGATGCCCTGAACGTTAATCCATTTCGAGGATTGTTGGGAAGACGGACAACCCTTACTGACTGTACGCCATCATAGGTGCAGTAAAAGAGTTCGGGCGTACCATTTGACCATGTCCTGCACTATTCCAGGCATGAGAGGTATATACCCGGCTCTACTCAGAAGGTACCCTGTTCGATTGACCAAAACTGGCCTTTTGCATATAGTGAACTTAGAACTCTCCATTTAGGTGTTGCTAACCCTAGTAGGATTATGCGTTTTTTTAATTGTATGTTTTGATTGCTGTTGTTAGGGTTGATTGTTTCGGCTTGGGCTAGTTCATTTTTTTGGGTTTCGCCAGGTTTTTTGGCATCCTTTGTTTAGATTGGGTTTGCCTTCAGGTACTTACTCGAGTTTTTTCCTTCGTCATGTTCGGCTCTCACGTCATAGTTTTCTTCTCGGGGTCGTACCTGTGTTTTGTTTCGAAGCATCTAGGGTAGTTTCTCTCTCCTTCGGGTTCTTACCCGGGTTTGGTTCTTCATCATGTCCGGCTTTCACACCGTAGCTTTCTTCTCGGGGTCATGCCCGCATTTTGCTTTGAGACCTCTAGGATAGTCTTCTCTCTCTTTCGGGTTCTTCTTGGGTTGTTAGTTCTATACCCCTACTTTTGTTTAGGCTCGTTATACCCGTGTGAGCTAGTTTCCTACCGTTATGCTGCCTATCTTCTGTTAGAATTTTAGGACAAACCAATTTCTTAAAAGGAATAGAATTGCTCTCTTGCATGAACGCTGCCCGTTTCTCCGTTTAAATCCTTTAGATAAAACCCTCCTTAGCTTTTCTGGGTTTTTAGATGTTCAGTTGTTATGCTGCTGATATGGGCCCAACAGTGGCATTTCTTCAGTTTTAGTGATTATCTCTATTTGTGGTCATCCGTTCTGATATCTTCTACCTGTTGCCAGAATCTTTATTCGAGAAGTGTCTGATACTGGTTATCCTGCTTTTAGAATCCAGTTTTTTTTTGGGTTTAGATCGTTGGGCCGAGAAAGGTACGGTCAATACGTTTCTGAGAAAGATCAGTGACAGGTAGACTTTATAGAGTACCCAAATAGTCAGTTAAGATGGCAAAAAATGAGGTGAATCTGACAGCCCTAATGAGGTGATCGCTGATATACAAAGAGCTGTAGAGCAGCAGACCCAGGCTCAAGTGCAACGTCAAGCTCAGATCCAAGCAATTCAGGCCCGTATACCCGTTGTGAATGAATAGCATGATGACCCAAATGGTAATGGGGAAGACTTTTGGGATGACAATCAAATCCCCAATTGACCGCAAGTTGTTCCGCCACCACCACGGGTCCCTCATCAGGTAATAGTTGAGGAGGATAATACTGCGCAGTCTAGAGAATCTGTACTAATAGAGAAGATGGACAGAATAGAGAAGGTCCTTAGAAAAATGAAAGGGGTTGAAGAGTACATGCTAGATGTGGGGGGACTCTGTTTGTTCCCAAGTGCTAAGCTCCCAAAAAAATTCAAAATGCCAGATATGGAAAAATTCGACAGAACCAGAGACCCTAGAATTCATCTCCAAATGTATGTCGGTACCCTATCGCTGATGGGAATTGATGATCAACTGAAAGCCTAACTGTTTCACCGATCTCTGTCGAGAGCAGCACAAAGGTGGTTCCTCTCCCTCGACGTAGAAAAAACCAGAACATGGGAGGACATAGCCACTGTCTTTATCATCTAGTACAGTTATAACGTCCAATTGGATGTTACCATATGAGAACTAGAAATGACTCATCATGAGAATCGGGAGTCATTTGTTGATTTTCTAACTCGATGGAGGGGCAAAACCGCAAAGATGACAAATCGGCCCTCTGAGAAAGAGCAAGTAAGAATAGTAGTGAAGAATCTACAACCCTCGCCGAAACGTTATCTGATCACCCAACCGCTCTCCACATTCGAGCAGTTGTTTGATGCCAGGGTGAAAATTGAGGATGCGATCCAATCTGGTGACATCGAGAAAACAGAACCCAGTCAGAAACCATCAAGAAGGGCTTTTTCCGCAACCCACCAAAATCAATCCACTGTAACCAACCTCGTGCCTCGCTCAAATGAGGTAAACTTGCTAAACCCATCTCCTTCCGCTCAACAGTCCAGTAACGCCCAACAGTCTGACAATAGCCAACAGCAACAGAGGCCAAGGAGGGTGTTCACTCCCCTCAACATTTCATTATCCACCGCCCTAAATCGACTTGTTGAGAAGGGGTTTCTTAAACCGTTGGACCCCATGCCTGTTCCTGATCCCTTACCACTAAAGTTTAATGCCTCCCAATACTGTGCCATCCACCAAGGTCATGGGCACCTAACTGACAAATGTTTGAGACCCTGACACGAGATCCAAAAACTTATTGACAATAAGGTGATCCCGCCACCATCTGCCACCCCAAAACCGAATGTCACGACCAATCCTTTACCGAATCATGCAAAACAAGCTGGGGTGAATTACATATCTTTCGAAGAATCAGAGGACCCGAGTTAATACATCTGTTCGGCGTATCTACCGCGCCCATCTATTTTAGTCACCAAGGACTCGACAGCCTGTTCTTTGATTATGGAGGGAAATGGCTGGGATATTGTAGAAGAGTGGGATGATGATAACTGGGAGGAATACCAGGTAGCAATTCAAGAGGAGGAGCGTGATGAGGAAAATGATTGGCCTTTGGATTACCCAGCCCGACCATATGGTTTCAGTCACGTGCTCGATGGAATTACCCTTCCCTAACTTTTTGGGGAGGAAGTACATGTTGACGACATGCAATCTTATTGGCTGGTGAGGATTGTGCTAAAATTTGATGGGGCCGAATTGACTAACTTTTGGGCTGCTCGAGAGCAGCAGGTGGACTTCATTGGAGAAGATGTCTGGGATGAAATTGACAACACGTGGGCTATTGAAGATGACGAGGAAAGAAAGAAAAGGGTAGCTGTCAGTGACTTGAATGAATTGTGGGCCTTTGAAAGCCCTCCGTCTGTAAACGAAGTACGACGGACCAATGGTGAAGTAATAGGGTTATGGAACCCTGAGGAGGAGATAGAACACTTGACCAGAAGTGGGTGACACTTCAAACCAACTCAGCTGGAAAGGGGACAGCCAAGTGAAAAGGAAAAGGAGAAGGAACAAGAAGAAGAAGATGAAGCCGTGCTCAAACAACTGAAGAAGACACAAGCCAACGTTAGCATTTGGGGGTTACCGATGGCTTCTCATAAACATAGGAAGGCTGTGCTGAAAGTTCTGAATAAGGCAAGCGTCGCGATAGATGCAATCCTCGAGTAGCTCATTGGACTCATTTTGCCAGCCGCCGAACCAAAAGTCATTTTCTTTTCTGATAAGGATTTGCCTACTGAAGAAAAAAGTCACAACAAGCCGCTCCACATCACCGTTAAGTGCCTAGAAAAATGGGTCTCGATAACCCTCATTGATAATGAGTCTGCTTTAAACGTTTACCCATTGAGGACGGCCATTTGCTTAGGGATGAGGCCAGACCAGTTCACTCCCTGCAATCAAGGGGTACGAGCCTATGACAACACTAGAAGGGATGTGCTAGGACTGGTGTCGTTCGCCGTTCCAGTAGGACCTCTAAAAACGTCAGTTGAATTTCATATATTAGACGTGCCGACCTCTTGTAATCTGTTGCTGGGCAGGCCGCGGCCACATGACCCAAATGTCTAGGCGGTACCATTAACCCTTCACCAAAAGTTGAAATTAATAAAGAACGGGGCAGTATTGACCATTCATGGAGAAGACAATATTCACCCTTTGAAAAGCGGAGAGGGCACAACTCTACTGGCAGTTTAACATGGTGAAGATGATGTGTTGCTGAGTGGTTTAGTTTGATGAAGTACAGGCTGTTCAGATGCTAATGAATGACGAAGAAAGGTATGTCAACCCACGAGCTTTAATGATGATGAGGAAAATATCCTTCTTCCCTGGCATGGGATTAGGACGTAAGAAGCAGGGAATCTCAGAACCCATTCAGGTATTGCCAACTTCACACCATTTTGGTTTTGGGTATCAACTAATGGGGGAAGATCTGGAAGGGCTTAGAAGGGGGCGAAAGGCTAACTACTCTGTGACACTTAATGGGAATTTCGTCAAAGAAGGGAAAGATTTTCCATATTGTGGTTTCCCATAACCATGGATTGATGAGGAGACTAATCAAAAGCTACCAGGGTTGGAAATCTTTTTCAGCCACCAGTTGTTTGACAAGGAAGAGGGAGAAACAGTGGAAGATAGAAGAAAGAAAAGAAGGTCCCGAAAGAAGATTGGGCTAACAAACTTGACGGACTCGACATAGGAGAATTGTTCAGTGAGAAAATGGCTCAGCCGCACGTGACCAGTCAGGACTGCTTCATGATGGGCTTCAATGCACCAGTCGACTACACCTGGCTCATCATTGACGAAGTTGCAAAAGAAGTGAAGAATTGGTCTATCGAGTCTTGTGATGTGCAAGTTATCTGTTCTGAGCCTTATGTTGAGTCTGTGGTTGAGGGCACGTCTGTTTGTGCACCTCCCCATGTTTACGCTTTTGAGCTTGTAGTTCCATCTTCTTTCAATAAAATGAACAATATTTTCAGTTATTCTGCTTTGCTTGATTTATTTCATACATTTTCTGACGATTTTAAATTCGACGGGGATATTCCCAAAAAAATAAAATTTTTAATAAAAAGAGAAAACAAATGCGTGCCCAACCAATAATTGAAGAAACTTAGACCATAAATCTGGGTAATGAAACTAACCTGCAAAATATACAAACTGGTTCTTCTTTATCTATAGTTGAACGTGAATAATTAATAACTTTATTAAAATAATTCAAAGACGTATTTGAATGGCTTTACGAAGATAGGCCTGGAATTGATCCCGACATCGTCCAACACCATATCCCCTTATATCCTGACGCTAAATCGGTCAAACAAAAATTAAGACAAATCCGACCAGAATGGGCTTTGAAGATCAAAGAAGAGGTTGCCAAACAGATCAGCGTTGGGTTCCTGATGGTAACCGAGTATCCAAAGTGGGTAGCCAACATCGTGCCAGTGCTAAAGAAGGACGGTCGTATCCGTGTCTGCATAGATTTTTGGGATCTCAACAAGGCCAGCCCAAAAGATGACTTTTTGTTACCACACATTAACGTCTTGGTTGACAGCATAGCAGGGCATGCCTTGTTATCATTCATGGATGGTTTCTCCGGATACAACCAGATTCTGATGGATCCTGAGGACAGAGAGAGGACAACATTCACTACACCTTGGGGCACCTACTGCTATCGTGTAATGCCATTCGGCCTGAAAAATACAAGGGCAACCTATCAGAGGGCTGCCACTACTTTACTGCATGACATGATACATAAGGAGGTCGAAGTGTATGTGGATGATAGTCAAGTCCAAGGACCGAAATGGCCATATCGTTGCACTGCAAAAATTCTTTGAACGAATTTGAAAGTACAAAATGAGGCTCAACCCACAGAAATATGCCTTTGGAGTCACAGCCAAAAAGATGCTTGAATTTATGATCACCCAACGAGGCATTGAAGTCGACCCTTCAAAGATCAAAGTTATCATGGAAATGCCTCCTCTAAGGACCGAGCGAGAAGTCAGGGGATTTTTGGGAAAGATCCAATTTATCAGTCGATTCATCGCGAAACTGACAACTACCTGTGAACCGCTTTTCCGTCTGTTGAAGAAAGGAGTCAAGTTTGAATGGGACCAGAAATGTCAAGACGCCTTCGATGCCGTGCGACAGTATTTGCAAAATCCACCTGTTCTAGCTCCTCCCAAACCTGATTGGCCACTGATCTTTTATTTTTCAGTGACTGATTCAGCTATGGGATGCATGCTAGCGCAAGAAGATGAAATAGGAACTTAAAAGGCAATCTACTACTTGGGCAAGAAGATGACAGGGTCGGAGATATGTTACACACCACTAGAAAAGACATGCTTGGCTTTGGTTTGGGCTTCTCGGAAACTGAGGCACTATATACTGTCTTTCACAGTAGACATCATCTCCCGCATAGACCCATTAAAGTATTTTTTTGAAAAGCCGGCACTGACAGGGAGGCTGGCCCGATGGTTGCTATTATTATCAGAATTTGACCTCAAGTATGTCACTCGGAAGTCGGTCAAAGGTAGAGCAGTGGCAGAATTTTTGGCAGACCAACCAGTTGAAGGAGATGAAGACATAGAGTTCCAGTTCCCGGACGAACAACTGACGGAAGTCGGGGATGACAAGTGGACTCTATATTTTGATGGCGCATCCAACCAATATGGCTATGAAATAGGATTCCTTCTTGTCACTCCCGACAAATCACATGTGCTATTATCTTTAAAGCTCAATTTTGAAGTCACCAACAATCAAGCTGAGTACGAAGCATGCTTAGCTGGATTGGAGGTAGCCTTGGAACTAGGGGCAAAAAAGCTGGAAGTTATTGGAGATTCGGCACTGGTAGTCTCATAAGCAAGAGGAGAATGAAAGGTTAAAGACCTAACCTTAATTCTCTACCATCAAGAGCTAGAGAAGTTAATACCATGTTTCGAATCTGTGGTTTTCACTCATGTGCCAAGACTGCATAATAAATTCGCCGATGCACTAGCTACTTTGGCCTCCATGATTGACATACCACCCGGCGTTCAAATGAGACCACTAATAATTTAGCAGAAGAGAAAACCGTCATGTGAAATGATAGCTGCTATTGAAGAAAGCATCAATGGTCTCCCATGGTACTTTGATATTCAGAATTTTGTGGAAAGAGACAAGTATCCCAAGTTTGCCAGCAAAAATGACAAAAGGGCAATACGACGACTATCTGCGCCGTTTGTCATTTGTGGTAGTAGACTGTACAAACGAGGACATTCTGGAGTTAACAAGCTGTGTAAACACTGAAGAGGGCCAAGAGTTGATGAAAGAGATACACGCCGAAGTCTGTGGGCCGCACATGTGTGGTAATATGTTAGCCAAGAAGATCCTACGACAAGGATACATTTGGATGACAATGGAGACGGATTGTATACAGTTTGTGCGGAGGTGTCATAAGTATCAGATTCACGCAAACCTCATGCATGTTTTCCCGTCTCAGTTGTATAATCTGACATCACCATGGCCATTTTCAGTATGGGGCATCGATGTGATTGGTAGAATAACACCGAAGGCATCTAATGGATACGAGTTTATCTTAGTGGCCATTGACTATTTTACCAAGTGGGTAGAAGCTTCTTCCTACTCGGTGTTGAGAGCCTCCCATGTTGCCAAATTTATCAAGCAAAATATCATTTGTCGGTACGGAGTTTCTCATGAGGTCATCTCGGATAATGGCTCACATTTCCAAGGGAAAGTCTTGAATCTTTTCGAGGAATACCAGATGGTGGCTTATAAGTCCTCGCCATATCGGCCGCAAACCAATGGAGCAATCAAAGCAGTAAACAAAAATATTAAGAAAATTCTGCAAAAGACAATCAATTCACACAAAGATTGGCCGAAACATCTACCATTTGCACTCTGGGGATACCGAACGTCAATTTGAACTTCAACTAGGACTACGCCGTACTCTTTAGTGTACGGGATGGAAGCCGTGCTTTCCATTGAGGTGGAAATCCCCTCACTAAGAGTAGTGGCCGAAGCAGAATGGTAGAGGAACCAAATGGAGGAGTTGCTTTTGTTTGATGAAAGAAGGCTGCAAGCTCTATTTCATGTACAAGGTTACCAAAGGAGGATAGCCCGAGCGTTCAATAAGAAGGTCAAGACTCGGGACGTCAGAGAAGGGAATTTGGTCCTCAAGGAAATCAGAGCTCTTATCTTTGACCCAAGGGGTAAGTTTAAACCCAACTGGTCCAGAACAAAGCCATCATGACTGGTAGTACAATCATTATCATGGATCTGGATGGCAATATATTCTCCACCCCAGTAAACCTCGACCAGCTTAAAAAGTACTCTCCCTAAGGTAGAAATAAAGATAAAATAAAAGTTCGCTGAGTTGAAAACCGAAAAGGCGGCTCAGGAAAAAATTAGAGCAGCCCGCAAGGCCAAAAACCCAAAAGGGCGATCTTGGTAAAAGTTAGGACATTACAAAAGGAGAGTGTCAAAATTCGAGTAAAAACCGACCCCGAACTACGTTACGGCCTGATTCCACTTTTTGGGATACGTAGGCAGCTTCTTATCAGGAGTCCAACCACTTTCTTTGTCTTTAACCATCTTTGAATCTGAATAAGACCAATGCAAATTAATTTATGAATTTCGGTAATAAAGTTATTAAAACTTTGGATAAAATTAAACTATTTTAAACATAAAGTGGGAGTTTGTCATTGCTTCGGTCAGAATCACAAAGTTTTCTAAATAAAAGGAAGGACACTCAAGTCCCAAACTATACAAACAAAATAAGAAACAATTATGAAATTTTTGAAACAAAGCAAAGGGCCTCAAGTTCTCCTTCTTTTTACTGCTTGTTTTTCCTTTTCTTTGTCTTTCTTTTCCCTATCTTGTGTCAGCCAAGTCTTGTATTCAGCAGAAAGGTCAGGGTACTGCAACTCCTGCATCTCCATCAATGAGCGAAAAGGCCAGGCATCCCGATACTGTGCTAGAAAAGGAGCCTACAATGCAGAAGAGAACAGATGGCCTCGAATACTGGGAAAGATGATCTGATTCCGACTGAACTGCCGCATGATCTTATGAGGGTAGTAAAAAGTAATCTGATGCAGGCCAATCAATAGAACACTATGATGGTCCATAGTGGTCAGAGTCATAGCAGGAATCCGCCACCAAGAACACTGCCAGGTAATGTCAGGACCGGTCAGAGAAAAAAAGTATCGTCGCCAAGATGCCTCAGTGTCACATATCTGATAATGGGGATAGTAAAGGAAAGTAGCAGCATTGTGTTTGTCAGTATGAGGCTTTTGTACAAGGTTCACCTTCTCCATCAGCCAGATCTGTAGCAAGAGTTGAAACAGCAAGAGAAAGGCTTTGTAATATGATAGAGGACTTGATACAGAGAAAGATGTTACGCTCACCTGGAGAAGTAAAGGGCTTCCAGCAAAGATGGTGGTCTCACCATGATGAATAGCGTCTAAGCCCAACAATGTCTCAACAAGAACAAGGGGCACAAATTCTTTCCCGGTCAACATTTGGCCAGTAATGTCAACTAGGGCACAACTAACCCGCCCATTAGGAGGAACAAGGAGATACTGGGTAAGGAGGCAGAAGCAAAGCGCATAACAACGCCGCAGCTGAAATTTGAGATCGCTGAGGTCACTAGTAGGATCAAACCTCTCAATAAGCCACGGGATGTCAAGACAGTTGCCCGAGGTCAGAAGAGAAGCCTTCATCCTGGATAGGCCACAAAATTGCATCACCTACTGCCAAACTGAGAG
Organism: Heliamphora exappendiculata; assembly: GCA_034768845.1. NCBI lineage: Eukaryota > Viridiplantae > Streptophyta > Magnoliopsida > Ericales > Sarraceniaceae > Heliamphora > Heliamphora exappendiculata. The sequence goes on along the minus strand of JAOTRH010178047.1, from coordinate 53,451 downwards.
GAAGGGAGTAGGAACGACAACAAAACTCGGTGGAGCCAAGTCTAAAATGGTAGCAAACTCCTCCACAGTGGTGCAGAGTACTTCGAGTCCAAATCGAAAGACGTGGGACTGTGGATTCCATAGTTGAACAGCGGCCTTCAACAATGGTTTGTCTATCTCCACAGTCATAAGATGAAACAAAGAGTTGATCCCAAAAGAAGCAAAGTTTAGACTTTCAATATAAGAGAATGCCTCAATCTAAGAAGAAAGTGGGGTAGCCATCTGAGTGTAAACAGCAGCAAAGGGTAGTCTTCAGGGCTGTATTTATAAGGCAGAAAAGGCGGGAAACCAAAAATTCGACAAAAGGCACATCCATTGTGGCGGCCTCCACCTTGTAGTTGGCGACCGCCTACTTGAAAAAGCACAGTACAGTGACATCATTATTTTGACCAGGCGGCCGCCATGTTGGAAGTGGCGGCCGCCATGTTTTAGGTGGCGACCGCCATGTTTAAAGTAGCTTAATTGTAGCGGTCGCCATGTTTTACTATGGCAGGTATATTCAGTTTGCAATGGCTTGTGTAAAATGTTGACATTGGCATACAAAACAGTTCGAGCAGTAAATAAAGAATCACGCAGTAGATGGGTGTCAAATAATAAAATGGCACGGAGGCCCAAAAGATGTATAAAAAGTAATATGATGTAAACTTTGGCACCCGAGCCCAATAAACTGTAAGCTGGGGCACGCAGGCCCTTGAATCAAATAAAAGTACAAAAATGTGTCAAGCTGGGGCACGCAGGCCCGTCAAAAGGCAGATAACAAGAAGGGCCGGCTTCGTCGGAGCTGATGTCATCGAAGAGTCGCGCGATAATATCATCACCATCATCACTACCGGAGGAAGATGATATGGCTCTGGAATGGCTCCTAGCAGACGAGACGGATCCTCTAGAGCGGGCTCTGGAAGAAGCAGCATGAGATCCATGGCCTCGAGTAGGGGCTGGAACCGGGGTAGGAGTAGGAGCAGGAGGTGGAACAGCAGCAGGTACAGGTGGTTGTAAAAAAAGGCAGATAATAAGAAAACAGTATAAAAGGAAATAAAGAGACCAAAAAGAGGAACAGTCACCGGCCGAGGAACAAAGGGAATCCTAACTGCACGCAGAGCAGCATCCTGTTGGCAGACATGGGTCCGCAGACCGTTCATCATCAACATAAGATAGTCCAGCCAAGCCTGATCCGTCTATTGAGAAGTAATACAGAATTGAGCAATCTACAAATGAATAAGGTCAAAAAGGAAGTAACAAGAAAAGAGTTAAACCTCGGCGTGTACTAGCTGGAACTCCGACGCTGGAGGAACTGGGATAGGAATGTCGAAAGGATACCCATCGACAAAGGAAGATACTGCCCATGGTATCTTGACACCCCGGCCCTAATCCCACCTACGTGAGCACCAGCTGGACCAGCATCAGCAGCCGCAGCAACTCCAGCAGCAGCACCAACATCAGCTACCTCAGGTGCTCGTCCTCTGCTCCAGCCACCAGGGCCAGTCGGGCCAAGACCTAGGGGACCCATCAGATGTGCCCGGACCCAGGTTGTATAATCCCCCTCTGCTACCAACAGCTCTGAGACTAGGGTCCCAACCGTCTCCAGCAGCAAGCCGACGCGGCCTATGTGATATGTCCGACGCATGCAGGCTGGAGGAACCACCAGTATACAAAAATGATCCAGGCTGAGCGACTAGCAGACCACCCACTCTCTTAGATAATACTCCCTACTGAATGGACCCTCCAGTAGGATCCGTCTCGCAGTAGTGTCGCGGCTACGCATCAGATCTGCGCCAGCCCGATCCTCTACTCCCCTTCAGACATCCTAGTGGACCTGCAAATATAGTACAGTGTAATAAATAGTAAATAGAAAACGATCAGTACATAGTACGGTAATTAGTATGCAGTGCAGTGAACATGAACAATAATAAGTATATAGTGTAGTGAACAGTTGTGAACGGGATGCAATATGGTAAAAACAGTAAATAATACCTGGTCGAGGGTCATCCGGTCAAGTGAGACCCAAAAGTGGTCAATATCCTTCCCTCCAGCTTTCTTCCCCTTTAGCCCATGGGACCACCGGGCTGCTCGGGGAATGACCAGAGGGTCTGCTACGGAGTTCGCCGGGACATGAAGCCTGAGGAACTCGTAAGTCCACAGCTGCAAAGAAGAAGGTGTCAATCAGCAAATAATATAAAACAGGAAAACAAAAGTGAATTGAAAATATAGAAGCTAAATCATACCTCCTAGACCCTCCAGTATCCCTCAATGCTGAGCTCTTGGGGGAACTGGGTTAGTGTACCCATGAATCCGTAGAGAGTGGTCAGAACAACTCCTCCCCAGTCGAATGAAGCAACCCGGTCCAAACGGGTGAGGGCATCGAGGTAATGAAGATGAATAGTATTCTCCCTGTTCGAAAACAAGGAGGTACCAAACATATACATCAGAAAGCCCCGGGCGACCCACTTGAAGTGGCGGGCCTCAAAGCAGTGGAAATGGCGGAAGCGCTTGAAGAACCAGGTGTATCAAACCCGGTCTCTGTCTATGTGTGCAGGGATGGCCCTGAGAAAGTATAGCAGTGCGTCGGCAGACCGAGCGATGGATGTATCAAATGGGATGGGTGCTTCTCCAACCCGGATGCCGGTGATCATCGCAAAATCGAGAGGCATCAGAGTAGCCTCAAAGGTGGTGAATTGGAAAGTGTTGGTGATATCCCACCACCGCTCAGCCAGGGCCGTCAGCCAAACCCGGTCATTGCTCGTCCTACCCAGCAGGGGTATGAATCAAGCAAAGCGGGAGGCATCAGTAATGGCCCGGCTAAAAACAGGGAGGGCATCATACCACTCCAACACCTCCTCAGAGGCAGAACTTCCAAAACCTCGGACGTAATGACCAGCCTAAAAAGAACAGATCAAACAGATGAGATATACAGCCAATAAGCAAATCCCTCAAAAACCCTAGGAAAAGACTAGGTACCCTAACCCTAGGTTCGTGTGTATGTGACGACCCTTTGGTTCTTTCAAGCCCTGATAAATCAGGCAAAATCTTATAACCCTAGTTTCGTGTGTATGTGACGACCCTTCGGTTCTCTAAAAAAAAATCTGCCCTAATTTTCTAAAACTTTTGAATAATTCCCTTTGATTTTTGAATAAAATTTCTTAAATTTCTGAAAATTGTTAACCAACTTTCTTATTTTTCTAAGACCTTTCTAAAGATTTTCTTTTTTTCTTTTGGAAAATTTCCATATAACTTTTTAGGAAGTTTACCCTAGATTTTTGGATTTTCAAAATAACATTGCCTCTAAATTTTCTAAAAATTCTTTCTTTAATCAGCCCTTTAGTTTTTTTTATGTCCAACCCCAAAAATAACAAATCAATTCCTTTATCTTTCATGATTTTTTGATTAATTATTTGTTCAGATCCTAGTGTCCCTACTATTTTGATCTCCATTGAATATGTACTTAAAGCTAAGTTTTGCATATCCAAATCTCAAAAAAATTATGCACAAGTCATCACAGCAATCATCATCATCATAAATCAAATCTTCATCATATCATATAGGGGATCGTAGGCATGCGTCTACGTTTCACATATCATAAAAATATGCTTTGGAGTTGAGATAATAGGGATAAGTAACCTACCGAAGGTCGCTGACGAGAGATATGGTGGTCAGGCTCCCGCAACAGAACGTCAACAGCAACCGCGTCAGCAGGAGGCTCGTAGCGTCTCATCCCGCGGTATACTATACGATGGGGGACCGGATCGTAAGTATGTGGTCAAAAGGTGCTCGATGACCTTCTCTGGCATCTGGATTTAAAAAATCAGCTATCGCGGCCTCTACAGCAGAATCTGCAGCCGCCTGTGCCTCAGCTGCTACCTGGGCCTCCTCCTCGGCTGCCTGACGAGAGGCACACTCTGCCTCAAGCAGAAGAGCATCCATCGCAGCGCTAGCCATCGTAGTAGTAACCCCGCTAGCAGGGAGGCTGGTGGTCGTATCCCTGAGAGTCCCCATAGAGGAACTCTCAGTTGTCGCGGGACCCCGTTATGCCCCTAAGTCGTCATCTCCCTGACCCTGACCCACCATGAAAAGGAACGGGATCACAAATAGGAGAGTGAACATCGTGAGAGAGGTAAGAAAGAGTGAGAAAAAGGAGCTTAGAAGCTTGGAAGAACAAGAGAGAGAAAGAGAGTTTGAGAGCACCTGAAAGCTAGAGAGAGTGTGAGGAATGAAGAATGAGGCAGTTCGCGCGTCTTAAAGGTTTGGACACGCGTCTCGAGTTGGCGGCCGCCATATCTCATATTGGCGACCGCCATGTTTCCCAAATGTCACATGGCGACCGCCATGTATTAGGGGTTACTACCTAGTGGCCGCCATGTCAGAGGAATTTCACATTGGCGACCGCTAGATTGTCAAAAGTCACGTCGCTTCCGTCACAGCGATCGCCATGTTAGTATATCATAATGACGTTTTAGGGTTCCCAAGGGGTTATTTGGGGGTTTTTGTTATTTTTTTATGTTCTTTTAGCATTTGGTGATTTTGCTTCATATGATTCATTTTTGTTGGTAAAAAAATTAATTATATATATATATATATATGAAAATAATAAATTAATAAATAATAAAATAATAAAATAATAAAAATAAAAATAAAAATAAAAAAAATAAAAAAAGAGAAATAATAAAATAAAATTTTGGGTGTTCATTTTGTGTATTCTTTCCAAATAAAAATCTTATGTGTTTTTCAGAACATTCGCAGGTTCTTCACTCTGATAAAGTTAATTTTAAGCCGTAACTAAATTTTTAATTATTTTTATCTCATGCTTCGTCCCGAATTATTTGGTCTTAACTCGACTCACCAATTCGTGGTTTTTTCCCCAGTAAATTTAAATCTAAGTCATAAAATTTGACTTTTTAGTTATTTCGCATCCATATTGAGAAGTCTTAACTCGACCAATCAATTGTTTTTCCGGCTAAGATAATTTCTTGAATCTTAACTCGATCATTTTATCCCCAGTCAAATTCTTAGATCTTAACTCAATCTTTGACTTGCTTGTTTGTGCTTACTTTAGATCTTAACTCGATCTTTATGATTTGTTCGAACTCACCAGCATCTGCATCATACTTATATTTGCATCATGTTAGCATCTGTTAGCATCTACATCATGTTTTTCATCTAGCATTTTGCCCCGGAGACTACGTTTTGGTCTGATCCCTAGCAAAGGGGTACGTAGGCAGCTCGATGAAAATTTGAGTACGACCAATATCATATGAATGGTTGTGTGTTTGGGGCTTAAGATTGACGGCTCGGTCAAATGGCTGTTGTCTCTGGGTCTTTGATATAACTTGTATCACGCGTTGCTATACAAGTTATATCAAAGAGGGGCAACTGTAGACACCCCAATTTGACCCTACCTAATCTTAGGTGAATCCGATGATGAAAATAGGTGAAAAAGTGCTCCAGTTCGATCCTCGAAAATTGATCCAAGCTCGGTATTTGAACCTTAACCATCAAAAACTTTCAAAACCAATAACTTGTTGTCCAAGCAATTCCCAACATGACGACCGCCAACTTCCATTATAGCGACCGCCAAAGAATTTTGTAGAAACTCTAGCCAAAAGTGGCGACCGTCAACTCCTAGCATAGCGATCGCCAACTTCCATTATGGCGACCGCCGATAGAACCTTGTGGAAGCTTTTTCAACATGGCGACCGCCAACTCACATTGTGGCGGCCGCCAACTTAAAATGGCCTGACGTGTTCCCAAAATGTGGCGGCTTCTCATTGGTTGAATATCTCTATAAATACCATACTCCTGGTAAGTTTTTCAGGACAGAAAATGAGAGTAAGGTTTTGAGAGTGAAATTCTGCCAAATTGCCGAGCAATTTCGAGCCCCGACGCCGAAACCCTGCTGAAGTACCGAGCCTCCGACGTCTACCTTAAAGCCTTGCTTGGATCGCCACTCGAGGATTGGAGAATTGGAGCTCATCCCCGACTTGAGGATTCCCTGGTAATTCAGGTACCCCGCTTGGATCCCTGATCTTTCTAAACTCCACTTCTCTCTATTGGAGCGATCGGGTTAACTTCTATTTCAAATTCTTCAATTTCAATTATTGTCAATTTCGTTTAATATTTGCAATGTTAATTGTTATTTAATGTAGTTAGATTGTTTCTTTTAAAGTTTTAGTTATTACTTTATTTTTATTTTATAGTTCTTCTTCTCTAAACCCAAAAATTACACAAGATTTTTAAACTAATTTTCACCTTTAAATGGCATTATAATCTTCTCTTTTAAATCCTCCATCATTCTTTTCATTTCTTTTATTCTCCTTTAAAAATATAAAATGATCAACAATCAAAGTTTATTTTATTTCCTTTGTTAGTCTAATCTTTCTTCAATAATATTTTTTTTTCTTTTCTTTTATCAACCACAAAAAGCAAAAATACCTTTTATGAAATGTTGTTCTTATTTTTCTTATTTTCATCTTTTAGGTTAATAGTGTAGTTTTCTCTTCTAATAAAATTAAAACTCATTTATTCATTTTATTCCTATTATTTTTCCTTTCTTTTGTTTTGTTTAAAAACATAAAATATGGATAGTTAGGTTTTCTTTCTATTAATTTAATAATTTCTTCTAACATTTTTAAGCTTAGTTCTCTTTTTGTAAACCTTCTCTTTATTTTTTTTTCTTTCAATTTAAATCTTCTATTGTCATGTTAATACATAAAATACTTGTTATTATGTTTTGGTAAACTTTTTAATATAGGATTTTTACATTCCTTTTATCTTAAAAGTTTAAGAATATGCATGTTTTGTATGTTAGTTTAGTGTTTTGAATAATTCAATTTGTTTTATAACAATTCATGTTTAGGCAATTCTTAGTAATTTGATGTTAACAATTTCTAGTATGTTTTTTGTTTTTTTATTCAAATCATGATAGTTATTTTACTTTGATGAATATTGCATGCGGGTATGTTTCTTATATCCTTTAGATAAAAATTGCATGCCATAGGACTTAAGATTTTTTTTTTAAAACACTTATTTGTTTTGGAGTGTTATGTACATATATTATTTATTTTATATACTTAATTTTAGATGTTCTCTCTTTACCTCTATTTTTTTTATTTGCATGTATTTGAGAAATCATATAAAAGAACCAATGATGATTAGTAGAGGCCAACCTTATGGTTGGGCGAATGGGGTGCCTAACACCTTTCCCAATTCGTATCTTAGCCCCCGAACCTTTTTTCCCTGGTTAACGTTTTAAAGATCAATAGCCAATTTTATTTTTCTTAATTTTTCTCAAAAACTAAGTGGCGACTCCATTTTCATAAAAAGAAATTTTCAAAATTTAGTTTTCAAGGTGTTTAAAATATTTTCAAAATATCTTTGACCTCCCTTATTTTTTACCCCAAATCCCAACGCTACAATAAGGAGTTACATCTTAGCATTTAATCTATCTGAAAACTTACAATCATTGTTCTATTATTTGGTTCAAATTCAAAATATTTAAGTTTTCATTTATTGCTATAACTCAAACTCTTGTACCTCATCTCTCTTTACCTCTTCATTTATTACTAATCAATTTATGTAAAAAGAGTGATAATCATTGATACACTTCATTTCTTATATCCAAAGGTGAGTCACCATTTTTCGTTTGAGTGAGTAAGTAAATCTCATCAAAGAAGAGCTCAAGAGTGATTAGAAGAAAAGAAATGATTATTTTCATAGGACCATCTTATGGATGTTGTAAGGCCTTTGAATGTGCCCGTAAATATTCGTATTTTTGTGGATATTCTCAAGAAACGTCTTGAGATTGTAAAGCTTGGAATGCGCCTGTGAAGTATTCTACAAAGTAAAAATTCTCAAGAGAATACTTTAAAAGTGGACGTAAGCTTGAATGAAGCCGAACCACTATAAATATTGGTGTCTGGTTCATTCTCTCTATTCCTAACCTCTTTAATATTTGATTATCTTGCTATATTTGTTTGTAATATTAAAAGATTTTTGAAAAGATTTTAAAATTTATTATTATCCTTTTAAGATCCAATTCACCCCCTCTCTTGGGTTACCTAGAATTAACAATTGGTATCAGAGCTTGAGCTTTTATTTTTTACTTAATAGTTTAAGAGTTTATATGGCAACCACTAGCATCGAACCTTTCCAATCCGAATGTCAGTCGACTAGTAGATCTCCCTTATTTAATAGAACAAATTACAATTATTGAAAGGCTAGATTGAGAATCTACATTCAAGCCGTAGACTACGATCTTTGGTGGGTTATTATTAATGGACACAGAAGATCACTAAAATCGTTGAAGGAACAATCGTTCCGAAACCAAAAATTGAATGGACAAAAAATGATATTAGGGAGATTCAAAAAATGCTAAAGTTTTAAATCTTCTATATTGCTCACTTGACCCAAATGAGTTCAATGGGATTTCTACTTGTGACACCACTAAAGAAATTTGGAAGAGACTCGAAGTTACCCATGATGGTACTTAGGGGTGGACATGGGTCGGTCTGGGTCGGGTTGAACTGTAACCCAGAACCGAACTGAACAAGATCGGTTCTTAAGAAATAGACCCAGAATCGAACCATTCACACTTTAGAACCAATCCAACCCAACCCAACCCATTTTAACTCAGGTTGGTTCGGGTTGAACTGCAGTTCCATCATCAAAGTGGGATTCAAACTTCAGTTCATTATTCAAAATTCAAAGAAGGTGCAAAAACAATTGGAATACCTCCTAAGTTATTTCAATGGGGGATAAAAATACCTTCTTTTTTAGGAGTTAAAGAGTTACAATTTTAAATAACACAATTTTAAAAAAAAAAGTATTCCTTATTTAAAATACATTCACACAAAACTATCAAACTTTATAGACAAATTGTACAAGAAGAATTGTCATCTTATATTAATTGGTTGCACTCATGTGAAACTTTCAATTTTCAAAACTTTCTTAAATAATAGATGCATATAATATGTATAGACACAAACTATGAGTATATTAGGAAGAAAACAAGGTTCAAAGGTATTGCTATATCACTCACATCTTCTTCTAATTTTCTGTACTGTTTGATCACGTAGAGAGAAAGTACAGAGAAGTGGGGGTTTTCATGACCAAAAAGTAATTAGAGATTTAGAACCCAGTGTCTTGACTCCCTCCCTCTAAAAATTAACATAAATTTATTTTTTATAAATAAATATATATAATTATATTATTATATATAATATACCTCTGGGTCTTGGCTTAGGTTGGGTTGAGAGCTCGTCAACTCGAGAATCGATCCGAGTATATCGATTTTGATTATTTTGGACCTAGAACCAACCCATTACCCTAGTAGAACCAAACCAACCCAACCCAAAGAGACCGATTTGGGTTGGTTCATGGGTTATTCGGATCTCTTGAACACCCCTAATGGTACTAACCAAGTAAAAGAGTCTAAAATAAACATGCTGGTATATAATTATGAATTATTCAAAATAAAGCATGATTAAACTATTTCTGACATGTTTACACGCTTTACTGGTATTATTAATGGGTTAAAATCTCTTGATAAGATTTATTCCAATGCAGAAATGCTGAGAAAAATCCTTAGGCATATACCTATGAGTTGGGAAGCTAAGGTCACAGCTATCTAAAAAGCTAAAGATCTCAACACTTTTAATTTGGAAGAACTTCTTGGATCTCTCATGATCCATGGGATGAATATAAAGATGAACGATGAGGATGACAACAAAAAAAAGAAGGGCATTGCCTTCGAATCTTTAACTCATAACGAAGAATCCAACGAAGATTCCTCAAGTGATGAGAACAAAGATATGGCACTCGTTACGAAGAAATTCAAATGGTTTCTTAGAAATAAGAAACAAGGAGGAAGAAGATTCTTCAAGAAGGAAGGATACAAAGGTGAGCCTACCAAATTCAAGGACGATTCTAGCAGATTCAAAATCAATCATAAAAAAGATGAAATAATCTGCTATGAATGCAAAATGCCTGGACACGTCAAGGCGGAATGTCCTCAGGTCAAAAAGTAGTTCAAAAAGGGTTTCAAGAAAACTATGATAGCTGCATGGAGCGAAAGCGATGACAGCAGCTCCGAGGACAAAAAAGAAAAAAATGAGGTTGCAAATCTATGCCTCATAGCTAAGGAAGATGATGAGGTAACCCATAGCCCTTTCTCTTTGTATGAGTTATAAAATGCATTTAAAGATTTACATGATAAATTGAGAAAAATAGGTGCTAGGAACTCTATTTTAAAGAAGTTGGTTCTTTTCTCCTCAAGTGAAATTGAAACTTTGAAAAATGAAAAACTTACTTTATCAAAACAAGTTTCTGTTTTGAAAGATGAAAATAAAGTTTTGATTGAAAAGTTTGAAGACCTTACAAAAATCGTTTACAAGTTCACTCAAGGAAAAAACAATTTAAATAAACTTCTTAATATGCAAAAATGTGTTTTTGACAAAATTGGAATTGGGTATAGACCAAAGAAGAAACAAAAGTTCTTAAGCAATATCTTTGTCAAAACGTCTTCAAATGATAAAAATGCTATCTATTTTCATTGCTATAAACGTGGACACACTGTTACACATTGTCCACATAAAAAATCTTCTAATTCTCCTGTCGAGAAGGCTTGGGTTCCTAAGGGAATACATCCTCAAGGAATTAACTCCAAAAGATCCAAGAAAATTTAGGTACCAAAAATAAAAAAATTGATTCTCCTTGCAGGTATGCTTTAAGTCCTCATTCAAGGAAGGGATGCGATACCTTGATAGTGCTTGCTCAATACACAAGACAGACGATCAATCTATCTTTGTACCCCTCAAACTGAAGGATGGTGTAGTTGTAACATTTGGTGACAATAGCAAAAGAAAAATCACGAGAATCGATTGTATCGATAAAATTTCTTCCCCTTCTATTGAAAAGGTTTTGCTCGTTGATGGCTTCAAACATAACTTTCTTAGCATAAGCCAACTTTGTGACAAAATCCATAAGAATATCTTTAATCATGTTAAGTGTGTTATTAAACATTCAATCAATAACAAAGTTACTTTTGAAGGTCATAGGTATGAAAATATTTGTACATTTACTCTAAATAATCTTTTTCAAAATGACACCAAATACTTAGCCGCCTTCAGTGTAATAGTTGACTGTGACATAGGAGGTTTGGACATGCACACATAAATTTGATTTTCAAATTTTTGAAAAATAAATTGGTGATTGGGTTATACCAAATCAAATGTGAAGAAGACGAAGTGTGTGATGACAACAAGGAAAATAAGTTAGAAGTTCTTTTCATTTCAAAAATGAGATTTTAACTTCTAGGCCATTACAACTATTGCACATAGACTAATTTGGTCCAACAAGGACTTTAAGCCTTGTAGACGAGAGATATGCATTTGTTTTTGTTGATGACTTCTCCAAATACACTTAGGTGCTATTCTTAACTCAAAAAGATGAAGCCGTTGTCTCTTTTATAAAACTTTCTCGGAAAGTTCAAATTGAAAAAGGCTTTTAAATCACAAGTATCTGAAGTGATCATGGTAGAGAATTTAAAAATAAAATTTTTTTAAAATTTTGTGATGAAAATGGGATTAATCATAACTTCTCTGCTCATAAAATCCCTTAACAAAATAGAGTTGTTGAGAGAAAGAACAGGACATTGAAAAAAATTACTATAACTATGCTCTATAAAAACAAACTACCACGATACTTTTGGGCCGAGGCTATCAATACCACTTGTTTTATCATAAACAGAGCTATGACACGAGCTTCTCTGAAGAAAATTCTATATGAGATATGGAATAGAAAAAAACCTAACATTTGTTATTTTGGTGCCTTTGGGTGCAAATATTTTGATTTGAACAATAACAAAAAACTTTTAGACAAGTTCGACACAAAATCTTATGAAAGTATTTTTTTAAGATATCTTTATCTAATAAAGCTTACAGAGTTTTCAACAAAAGGACCCTAGTTGTTGAAGAATTTATATATGTTATTTTTTATGAAACTCACATTGGTTCTTCAAAGGATTTTTGTGAAAATAACTTAGTTGACATAGAAAAATGTGTTAAAAATATCTTCATAAAAAAAAAGAAGAACCGAATCAAGAAGAAGCTTCAAATCCTCAACAAATTGACGTCCAACAGATTGCTAGATCTTCAAATCCTGAAAACTTAAATTTGCTTAAGGAGTGGAGGTATGTTCATGGTTAGGCAAAAGATCTTATCATTGGTGATCAATCTCAAGGTATCAAAACTCGATCATCTCCACATAATATTTGTGGTAATTTAGCATTTCTTTTTCAGACTGAATCAAAATATTTTGAGAAAGCCAAAAACGATGAGTTTTGGACCTTGGCTATATAAGAAAAGCTTAATCAATTTGAAAGAAACAAAGTTTGAACTTTAATCTCAAGACCTAAGGAACACTCTATCATCAGTACAAAATAGATTTTTAGAAACAAAATGGATGAGAATGGAGTAGTTCTTATGAACAAAACTCGATTGTTAGTCCAAGGTTACAATCAAGAAGAAGACATCGATTTTGATGAGAGTTTTACTCATGTGGCTAGGCTTGAAGCCATTAGAATGTTACTTACTTTTTCATGCTTTAAAAATTTCAGACTCTATCAAATAGATGTCAAAAGTGCCTGTTTAAATAGTTTTATCTCGGAGGAAGTTTTTGTGAAACAACCTCCTAGCTTTAAAAATCTTGATTTTTTAAACCATGTTTACAAACGTACTAAAACTCTCTATGGTTTAAAGTAATCACCTAGAACATGGTATAAAAGGCTAAGCAAATTCTTGATTGAAAATGAGTTTTTAAGAAAAAAAAATTGATACCACTCTTTTCATCAAGTCTGAAGGAAATGATATACTAGTTGTCCAAATTTATGTAGATGATATTATTTTTGGTGTAACTAACGAATCTCTTTGTAAGGACTTTGCTAAGTGTATGTTGGGAAAATTCGAAATGAGCGTGATGGAAGAGCTCAATCACTTCACTTCAAATCAAACAAACTCAAGAAGGAATCTACATTAATCAAGTTAAGTACACACGTGGCATATTGAAGAGGTTTGACATACTGAAAGCAAAACCAATGGGAACTCCGATGTGTCCGACAGCAAAGCTTCTTGATGAAAATTGATATAGAGATATAATTGGATCTCTATTATATTTAACAGCTAGCCGTCCTGACACAATGTTCAGTGTATGTATGTGTGCAAGATTTTAATCAAATCTTAAAGAATCACACGTGACCATTATAAAGCGCATCTTTAGATACCTCTTAGGTAAACAAAACCTAGGATTATTTTATTCTAGAGAAATAGTCTTTGAGTTATTTGGCTATTTAGATGCTGATTTTTTCAGATGTAAAGTGGATAAGAAAAGTACAAGTAGAACCTGTCAATTCCTAGAACACTCACTAATCTCTTAGTTTAGCAAGAAACAGAACTCAGTAGTCTTATCTACAGGCGAGGCTGAGTACATAGCAGCTGAAAGCTGTTGTACACAAGTTCTTTAGATGAAACAATAACTAGAGGACTATGATTTTTGTTTAGATCATATCCCTATAAAATGTAATAACACAAGTGCCAAAAATATATCCAAAAATCTAATACAACACTCTGAAACCAAGCATATTGAGATAAGACATCATTTTATACAAGATCATGTGCAAAAATATAATATCGAACTCGAATTCATAAGCACAGATTACCAACTAACTGACATTTTTACAAAATTCTTAAATGAAGAAAGAATATGCTATATTAGAAGAGAACTTGGTATGCTATGTGCTCTTAATTCATGATTAATATGTCATACTAATCATGTCTTTTCAATGCATTTCAATACTTTTGATATTCTTTATTGATGTGTAAAAAGTGCCGACACCACTTGAAAAAGTGTTGACACATATGTGCCTGAGTTGACCCATATCTTTATAGAAAGACACTACGAGAAAAAGTGTCGACCCCTTTCTATATAGTGTTAACTCAAATTCGTTGTCTAACTCTCGATAAATTTGGATTGACCCAAATCTTAATCGTGTTGACTCAAACAGCCAAAAGTGTTGACACCTTCTAAAAAAGTGTCGACACAATTTCTTATTTCGTGTAACACCTCGACCCTTCACATGGCAACGTTATTGTCCGCTTTGGGTAAAGCCCTCACGGTTTTGTTCTTCCCAATGGGTCACCCATCCTTGCATTGCTCCAATGTAAGCACGCTTAACTGCGTAGTTCTGCTAGGATCTCTACCACTTGATAAAAGGCCTCGTTGAATGTAAGGGTCCAAGGTTTTTCTTTTATAGCCCAAGAACTCCCTCTCCCTTTCCGATGTTGGATGCCAAGATATCACAATTCACCCCTTTAGAGTTGCACGTCCCAGTTCAGTAGCCTGCCATTCCTTATCGACCCGCCCACATAGTAGCTCACCCACGTGTCACGCGAGGCGGCAGGGGCCCACACTCAAAGGCGAGGAGAGTCGGCTCTGATACCATTTGTAACACCCCGACCCTTCACATGGCAACAATATTGTCCGCTTTGGGCAATGCGTTCACAGTTTTGTTTTTTCCAAGGGGTCACCCATCCTTGCATTGCTCTAGCGTAAGCACGCTTAACTGCGAAGTTCTGTTAGGATCTCTACCACTTAGTAAAAGGCCTCGTTGAATGTAAGGGTCCAAGATTTTTTCTTTATAGCCCAGGAACTCCTTCTCCCTTTCCAATGTGTGATATCAGGATATCACATTTCAGATACCCTCACTGGCGAAGAAAAGTGTCGACCCAACTGAAATTTGTGTCGACACAAATCTTTATGCATATATAAGAGGCACCGACCCCACCAGTTGCATCGTTTCCTCTTTCTCTCGCATGACTGTTCATATCTCGAGTTTATTTTGTCATTCAAAAAGTTGTCGACTCGATCTCTTCTTCCTTCTTCAAATCTACCCTCAATCGTTCACAATGCCTCTACAAAGGATGGGTAAGGGTGCTAAACGCATCGGAGATGCCGGGTCTTCAAACCCTAGGGCTTCAAAAAGGAAGAAAATAACTATAATGGCGACAGCAATGGAAATTGAAGAGATTGCGATGACGGAGGTGCTAAGTTTCAAATCCTCAAAGTTCTAACAACTATACTTCTCCTTCTTCGTCAATCGAAAGGTAAATCCTGGCCAATCAGTTGATTTTCCCTTTTTCGATTCAATTGAAATGTGGTTCAGAGACCTTTTCTCTAGTCTCGATTGGGAGAGACCATTACAAATACGAGACCCACACTATCCCTCTTTGGTTAAACTTTTTTATGCTCACTTCCACATTAGATCTATTCCAAGCACTACCATCACCACTTGGGTGAAAGGTACAGAGATACATTTAACCTCTTCCTCTCTGAATGACATCCTTTGTATTCTCGAAGGGGATATTTTTGTCCCTTGCAACAAACATTCCATTGATGTTGAAGGTTTCTCATTTCATGATGCTAGGCACAGGTGCAATGTCAAGTATAGATCCGGGCGATTCAGTCCCGTTTACCAGTACTGAATGAATAGCATGACGACCAAAATGGTAACGAGGAAGACTTTTGGGATGACAATCAGGTTCCTGATGAAACACAAGTTGTTCCACCAGCATCACTGATCCCTTGTCAGGTGATAGTTAAGGAAGAAAACACTGTTCAGTCTAGAGAATTTGCATTAGCTGAGAAGATCGACCGGATGAAAAAAGTCCTTAAGAAGGAAAAAGGGGGTAACAGAATACATGCTAGATGTGAGGAAACTATGCTTATTCCCAGAGGCCAAGCTGCCGGATAAGTTTAAAATGCCTGACATGAAAAAATTCAATGGAACTGAAATCCTAAAATTCATCTGCGAATGTATGTTGGTACCCTGCCACCAATGGAAATTGATAACTAGCTAAAGGCCTAACTTTTTCACCGATCTCTTTCTGGGGCAGCCCAGAAATGGTTCATCTCCCTCAATGTAGCAAAGACTAGAACCTGGGAGGACATAACAACAGCATTTGTTAGCCAGTACAGTTATCATATTCAGCTAGATGTGACTACCAGAGAGCTCGAAATGAGCCGTCAAGAGAGTCGGGAATCATTCGTAGATTTCTTGACATGATGGAGAGGAAAGGCGACCAGATGACCTGCCAGCCAACTGAAAAAGAGCAAGTCAAAATTGTGGTGAAAAACCTTCAATCTTCGTTGAAGCGGTATCAGATTATACAACCACTGTCTACCTTTGAGCAACTGTTTGACGTATGTGTTCAGATTAAAGATTCTATTCAGGCTGGTGATATTGAGAAATCAAAAACAAGTCAGAAATGGAGAAGAACATACCCCGTTAACAATTAGAACCAACCCACCCCTACTACCAATCTCATCTCCCATTCAAATGAGGTTAATTTGCTGATCCCCCATTCCAGACAATTAAATCCCTCATCTTTCACTCTGTAACCAAGTAATAACCAGCAGTCTCAATAGAAGTCTATGAGAGTTTTTACTCCCTACAATATATCTTTGTCTACTTCTCTTAATTGACTTGTCGAGAAGGGGCTAATCAAGCTTTTGGACCCAATGCTTGTACCGAATCCTCTACCACCAAAATACAATGCTTTTTAATACTGTACCTTTCACAAAAGTCATGGACACTTGATTGACAAGTGTATGAGACTGCGCCACGAGATCCAAAATCTTATCGATAACAAGGTCATTCCATCGCCATCCACTACTAAGAAATCAAATGCTACGACTAATTCGCTGTCGAACCACGCTAAGTAGGGAGGGGTGAATTTGATTCAACTAAGGCAGTCGGAGGATCCTAGTCGTTACATTTGTCCAGCACACTTTCTGCGTCCACATGTTTTAGTGGCTAAAGATCAATTTTTTTCCCTAATCATGGCCAGGAATGGTTGGGATATGGAAGAATGGAACAATGTAGCCTAGGAAGGCAATGAGGTGGTAATCCATGTGGGAAACCAGGAGGAGAATAACAATGATGATGATTGGCTTTTGGATTATTCGGTGAGACCATACAATTTCGCGCATATGTTAGATGGGATCACCATTCCCCAGCTCTTTGGGGAAGAAGTTTTTGTTGATGAAATGCAATCTTACTGGCTAGTTCGAACTGTACTAATGTCAGATGAGGAAGAATAGACCAATTTTTGGGCCGCTCGAGAGTAGCAGGTAGGTTACATCAGAGAAGATATTTGGAAAGATGTTGATAATATATGGGCAATCAAAGACGAAGAAGAAAGGGGAGGAAGAACGGAGAGTAGTAACTTGAACGATCTATGAGCATTTGAAAGTCCTCTATGTGTTGATGAGGTAAGGCAAGCTAAAATTCGATGCTGGGACTATGAGATCCCGAAGAAGGGGTCGAACACTTGATTAGGAGCGGGCATCAATTCAAACCCTCTTAGCTCGAGAAACGACAGACCAGTGGAAAAGGAAAAGAGAAGGAACAAGAAGAGGAAGACAACAATGTACTGAAGTAGCTAAAGAAGACTCAAGCCAATGTTAGTATCTGGGGTTTACTGATGGCTTCACATTGGCATCGACAAGATGTGCTGAAAGTCTTAAACAAGGCTAATATTTCAATAAATGCAACTCCAGAACAACCATCGAACTTATTATGCCATTGCACATCACTGTCAAATGCTTAGAGAAATGGGTTCCATTGACTCTCATCGACAATGGGTTGGCATTGAATGTCTGCCCACTCAGAACGGCCGTCTATTTGGAATTGAAGCTGAACCATTTCACACCCAGTAACCAGGGGGTTCAGGCCTATGATAACACAAGGCGGGACGTGCTTGGGTCAGTGTTATTTGCAATATCGGTGGGACCACTAAAGACTTTGGTCGAATTTCATGTGCTAGATGTGCTAGCATCTTTTAATTTGTTGCTGGGAAGGTCATATCTTTTGATCTTGTAATTCCGTTCTTCATTATCTTTAGTCGAATGTGAGCAATTAATAATCTTATTAAAAGAATTCAAAAATGTCTTTACATGATCTTACGAGGATGTGCCTGGTATTGATCCCGATATCGTCCAACACCATATCTCTTTGTTTTCCGATGCTAAATCGGTCAAACAGAAATTGAGACGGATACGACCAGAATGGGCTCTGAAGATCTAAAAAGAAGTCACCAAGTAGATCAACGCTGTTTGGATTTCAAAAAAGAAGTCACCTTGGTAACCGAGTATCCGAAATAGGTGACCAACATTATTCTAGTTCTAAAGAAAGACGGACGCATTCGAGTCTGTGTGGATTTCAAAAATCTCAACAAAGCTAGCCCAAAGAACGATTTCCCATTGCCGCATGTTGACATTTTAGTGGACAGCACAGTGGGGCATGCTCTCTTGTCGTTCATGGATGCTTTTTTCAGGTACAATCAGATCCTAATGAATCTTACAGATAGAGAAAAGATGACATTCATTACACCTTAGGGCACCTACTGTTATCATGTGATGCTATTCAATTTGAAGAATGCTAGGGCAACCTATCAGATGGCTGCTACTACTTTGCTGCATGATATGATACATAAAGAAGTCGAGGTGTATGTGGATGATATGATAGTGAAGTCTAAGGATCAAGATGACCACATCATAACATTGCAGAAGTTCTTTGAAAGAATCGAAAAATATAAGATGCGGCTCAACCCACAGAAGTGCGCCTTTGGAGTCACTGTAGGCAAAATGCTAGGAATCATGATCACTTAACAGGCCATCGAGGTCGATCCATCGAAAATCAAGGTAATCATGGAAATACCTCATCTAAAGACCGAACGAGAAGTCAGGGGCTTTCTGGGCAAGATACAGTTTATCATCCAGTTCATAGCAAAGTTGACAACCACTTGTGAGCCGTTGCTTTGCCTATTGAAGAAAGGAGTCAAGTTTGAATGTGATAAAAAATGCTAAGACGCCTTCAAAGCTATGCATCAGTATTTACAAAACCCACATGATCTGGCTCCTCTCGAGCCTGATAGGCCACTGATTCTCTATTTGTCAATGACTGACTTGGCTATGGGATGTATGCTGGCACAAGAAGGAAAAATCGAAATCGAGAAGGCAGTTTACTACCCGAGCAAAAAGATGACTGAGTCCGAGATACGAAATACACCACTGGAAAAAAACATGTTGGGCTTTGGTTTGGGCCTCTCGAAACCTAAGGCATTACATGATGCCTTTCACAGTGAACATAATTTCTTGAATGGACCCGTTACAATACTTATTTGAGAAATTAACATTAACAGGAAGGCTAGCCCAGTGGTTGTTGTTGCTATCAAAGTTTGATCTCAGGTACGTCACTCGAAAGTTAGTAAATGGCAGAGCAGTAACAGAATTTCTAGCAGACCAACCAGTTGAGGGAGACGAAAATGTAGAATTCAAGTTCTCTTATGAGCAGTTGATGTGAGTCAAGGATGAAAAATGGACTTTGTATTTTTGATGGTGCATCTAATCAGTACGGCTATGAAATAGGAGTTCTCCTTGTCACTCCTGGCGAACCACATGTTCCTCTATCCTTGATGCTCAACTTTGAAGTTACCAACAATCAAGCTACGTATGAAGCGTGCTTAGTCGGGTTAGAGGAAACTTTAGAGCTAGGGGCAAAGATACTGAAAGTCATCGGAGATTCAGCATTAGTGGTCTCACAGGTAAGAGGAGAATAGAAGGTTAAGGACGTAACGTTAATTCTCTACCATCAAGAGTTAAAAAAGCTGACACTGTGCTTTGAATCAGTGGTTTTCACTCATGTTTTGAGATTGCAGAACAAGTTTATCGACGCACTGTCCACTCTGGCATCAATGATTGATATACCACCCGGGGTCAGGATGATGCCATTGATAATCGAGTAGAAGAGAAAGCCAGCATACAAGATGACAATTACAATTGAAGAAAGCACCAATGAACTCCTTTGGTATTTTGGCATTCAAAATTTCATGAAAAGGGAAGAATACGCCAAGTTTGTTAGCAAAAAGGACAAAAGAGCAATAAGAAGATTATCTGCACAATTTGTCATTTGTGGGGAAAATTTGTATAAACGAGGGCATTTTGGTGTCAACAAGCTATGTGTTAGCAGTGAAGAAGGCCAAGAATTGATGAAAGAGATACAAGCAGGAGTTTGTGAGGCATGTGAGCCTCACATGAGTGGAAATATGTTGGCGAAGAAGATCCTACGAAAAGGGTATTTTTGGATGACAATGGAGATAAATTGCATACAGTTTGTGCATAAGTTCCATAAGTGTCATATCCATGCGAACCTTATGCGTGTTCCCCCATCCCAGCTGTATAACCTAATGTTCTCATGGCCGTTTTTAGTATGGGGCATTAATGTGATTGGTAAGATAACGCCAAAGGCTTCAAATGAGCACGAGTTCATTTTGGTAGCCATTAGTTATTTTACCAAGTGGGTGGAAGCTGCCTTTGTAATGACTCTGCTCGAACCCTAAGTATTAGTAACGGATAGCCTATGAGGCCATATTTATGACATGTAAATATGAATGAATGGCTAGAATACCTATTTATTTATATTTATATATGTCCCGACGTGCCCGAAGGATGAGGCATCACAGCCTCATACTCGGTAGCGAAAGCCTTCCACGTTGTCAAGTTCATCAAACAGAATATCATTTGTCGATACGGGGTCCTCACGAGGTCATGTTAGGTGCCGACTCGCACTTTCAAGGTGAGGTCTTAGACCTTTTTGAAGAATACTGGATAGTGGCCCGCAAGTCGTCACCATATCGGCCACAAACCAACAGAGCAGTCGAAGCAGTAAACAAGAATGTAAAGAAGATTCTACAAGAGATGATTAGCTCACATAAATATTAGTAGGAACATCTACCGTTTGCACTCTCGGGGTACAGGACGTCGATTAAAGCTTCAATAGGAATCACGCCTTATTCTTTAGTATATGGGATGGAAGCTGTGTTGCCCATTGAGGTGAAAATCCCTTCACTAAGAGTAGCGACAGAGGCTAGTATTCCAGAGGTAGAATGGTAGAGAAATTTGATGGAAGAGCTGACCTTGTTTGATGAAAGAAGGCAGCAGGCTTTTATTTCACGTGCAAAGATACTAAAGGAGGATAACTCGTGCGTTTAACAAGAAGGTCAAGACCCAGGACTTAAGAGAATGTGACTTAGTTCTTAAGAAAATCAGGGCTTCTATATTTGACCCAAGGGATAAGTTCAAGCCAAACTAGTCCAGGCTATTTTTTATCAAAACCATCATGACTGGTGGTGCAGTGATCATTGTGGATTTAGATGGTAATGCATTCTCTACACCGATCAACTTGGACCAACTCAAGAAATAATACCCTTGAGAGAAAGATAAATAAAATAAAAGCCCGATGAGTTAAAAATCGAAAATGCAACCCAGGCAAAAGTTAAAACGGGCCGCAAAGCCAAAAACTTGAAAGGGTGACCTTGGCAAAAGTTAGGGCACCACAAAAGGAGAGTGTTAATACCGGAGAGTAAATCGAGCTCGAACTACGTTAAGGCCTGATTTCACTTTCTTGAGATATGTAGGTAGCTTCTTTTAAGAAGTCCGGCCACATTCTTTATTTTAGCAAGTTTTGAATCAAAGTAAGATCAATGCAAATTTGTCTTTAAATTTTGGTAATAAAGTCATTCACATTACAAAAATTGAAAAACTTAAGACAATTGCAAGTCTTTTTCAAAAGAAAAGTGGGATACTTCATTTCAGTATATATTACAAAGTTGTGGATATAAAGGCGGGCGCGCAAGTTCCAAACTCTAAAAAAATAATAAAAAGAAAATTATGAAATCTGAAAAGTAAAGCAAGTTCCGTAAATCTTCCTCCTTTTTGCTTCCTAGTTTTCTTTCCCTTCGTTATGTTTCTCTCTATCTTGGATCAGCCATGCCTTGTACTCATTAGGGAGTTTCGGACATTGCAGCTCTTGCATCTCCATCAGTGAACGAGATGGCTAAGTCTCTTGATACCTCACCAGAAATAGGGCCTGAAGTGAAGATAGGTACAAGCGACCTTGAACACCGTGGAATACGATTTGACCGTGATCAAATTGTCGCATGATTCGGTGTGGATAATAGAAAGTAGACTGTCGCAATCCAATCAACAGGACGCCAGGATGGCCCTTAGTAGTCAAGGTCATAGTGGAGATTTGCCACCAGGAGTACTATCATGTAATGCCTGCTCCTGTTAGAAAGGAAAGATACTGCACGATAAGTATAGTACAACGACCCTTGTTTATTGCCCTTACTATCGATAAACAAGGGCCGTTGCACTATACCTATCGGTAGCTGATTTTTATATGAGGTTCACTTTCACCATCAACTAGATCTGCAAAGGGTTAGGAGAGAGATCGAGAGAAATTAGTAAAATTGATAGTAATGGTTGAGTTGGGGTGAAACTAACCAGCTCGAGGGCACAGGAAAAAGCCCCCGACAAAGGCCCAAAGAGGAAATAAATTGATCGTTGAAGACTTAGAGGCAAGTGGGAGGTGATTAATCCAGGGACCGAGGGTAGTGTGATTTCAACCGATAGTGTCTCTAAAGACTGTTGAGAGAAATGGAAAAGAAAGGCTTTAAGCTTACCTGAACAAGCAAGGGGCTGCCAGAAAAAGTAGTAGTCTCGCATCGATGAACAGCGTCCAAGCCAATCAGAGTCTTAGCAAGGATTATTGGGAGAAAGTCTTTCCCCAACCACATTTGACTCGCAATGTCAACTAGTGAGCAGCTAACTCGTCCATCAGAAGAAATAAAAAGGTAACGAGCAAGGAAGCAGAAACACAAAGCATAACGGTGCCGTAGTTGACGGCCAAGATCACTTAGGTCACTAGTGGAACGAAATCTGTTTATGATCCATGGAATATTGAGGTAGTTATCAGATGTTAAAACAAAAGCCTCCATATTTGATAAGCCACCGAGTTGTATTATCTGTTGCCGATTAGAGAGAAAAAAAAAGTTGGCACAACTATAGATTTCCTTGGTGTCTGATCCAAAATGGCAACAAACTCCTCTATAGTGGGGCATAGTTTCTCAAGGCCAAAGAGAAAGACATGAGATTGTGGGTCCCACTGTTGTCTAGCAGCCTGTAGTATTGGTTTGTTTATCTTGTCAGTCATCAGGGAGAATAAAGAGTTAATACCGAACGATGCAAAGTTTAGATGTTTAACATGTGAAAACTCCTCGATCCATGCAGAAAGTGAGTTATGAAAGGAGGCCCTTGAAGTGAAAGTGACAAAAAATGGAGGACCACAGTCAATACTTATAGGGCGTGAGAAGGCTGGACGCCAATAAGATCAAAAAAGTACAATGAATATGGCGACCGCTACCTTGAAGTATGAGACCGCCATGTTAAAATATACACAGTACAAGGCCATCACTTTCCAATTATGGTGACCGCCATCTGTCTCTTGTACTTTGTGGCGACCGCCACTTTCAAAGGTGGCGGGTACCCTATTTTGTCCCCCTTTTTCACAGTTTTTGTATTCTATAACCTTTGTCATCGAAATCGAACATCCATGCTCGCTAAGTAATAAAGATGAACTTTCTTTCGAGACTTATATCATGCATAGTACATCCAAAGCAGTGTAAGGAGTAAATGAAGAAAAAACATGCAAGCAGATGTATATATAAAGTAGTGAATGGCACGAAAGCCTAAATTTATGAAAAGGTATAAAGTAGGGGCACCCAGACCCATTAACAAGTAATCTGGGGCACGTAGGCCCATAAAACCCAAAAGTATCAGAATGTATAGAAAGAGGGGGGAGATCTCTCTCTAATGTCTCTAACGGACTCAGCGAGAAGGGGGACCAATGTCTGAAGGGCCAGCCTCGGACAAATCAAACAGCTCCTCCAGATCAACACTATCATCACCATCGCTACAGAAGAAGAAGATACAACTCCAGAGTGGCTCCGAGAAGATGAAATAGATCCTCGAGTATAGCAAGCTCGGGAGGAAGCACGAGACCCACGACCTCGAACTGGGGCAGGAGCTGGAACCTGTGACTCACCCTGAACCCGTGGCTTGATAACATTCTGAGCTAGGGCATCTGGTTGTGGAAGAATGAAGGAATAAAAGGTAAGATAAAGAAGGGAATGCAGTAAAAGAAAAAATGGAGAAATACTCACTACCTCAACTGGCTAAGGAGTAAAGACAACCCCAACTGCATGGAGGGCCAAATCTTGCTAACGAATTCGGGTCTGCATACTGCTCACCACAAGCATAAAATGGTTTATCCAAGCTTGATCCACTTGCCAAGAGAAAATAAGAGTTGAGCAGTCTAAGTATAGAGAAGATCAAAGAGAAAAGGTGTGAAAAAGAAAGTCAAACCTGGCCAAGAACTGATCTGTACTATGGGGTTTGAGGAATGGGGATGGGGATGTCAAAGGGATACTCGGTCACGAGAACTGAAATAGTCTAGGGTACCTCAACCACTCCAGCTCTAGCAGCTCCACCAGCACCTCCAGCAGCAACTTGTGGTGTAACATCAGGAATAGGCGTCGGTGCTTGTCCCCTCCTCTATCAAACAGGTGGGGCTGGCCTAGGACCTAGTGGCCCTAGTAGATGTGCCTAATCCTATACTATGTAATCTCCCCCAGGCCCCAGCAGCTTTGTAGCATGAGTCCCCATCATCTCAAGTAATATATCGACTCGACTCAAAAGGTTTGTCATGCGCATACAAACTGGAGGAGCAGTTAAAATCCTGAAGTGGTCAAGACCTAGAGACTGTCGGACTACCCTTTCTCCTAGATAATACTCTCTGCAGAAAGGATCCTCTAGTATGATCCGCATCGAGGAGGCATCGCAACTGCGCATCAAGTCCTCGTCAACTTTACTCTCCATCCCTCGCCAGACATCTCAGCGAAAATCATGTTTTTAGAATTTAATTTAATTTTAGTAAAATTAATTTTTTAATTTTATGAGATCTTAATGAACAATATCTGCAATGTCATTTTTTTAATATTATGCATGGATGCCCTTTATTCTGTTTAGTATTTAATCAGGTGTGTAGAGTACGGCTTGTACACAGAAGATCAGATTTTAAGTTTTTGTAGAATATAAGTATTTGTTCACAGTTTAGATGGAAATAGACATACCATGGATATGAATATAGCACAGAGTTTTAGTAGGCTTATCTTAGTTACAGGGAACAAATAATAGCATCGTTTAATGTTCTGACTTTCTGTGCTAGTACACTTTGTGTATATTAAACAAGACACATTGGGATAATTAATTTTATACTAACTATATAAATTAAGTCACATCCCAAGGTTATTATGACAGTGCTTATACTCTTAATCCTGAAATAATTATTGATTTGCATATATTTAATATTCGTTATTTTGATTTATCAAATGGTGCAATCTTATATGGGTCTATATTCTTGGTGAGTTGAATGGCGGTATTATTTATATGATGAATATTAATTATTGATGAAATCTATGTCTCAAATGATCGGGATTGACGATACGCCTTTAAGGAAGCTTATAAGTTTTGACTGGGTCAAACCCTGCAAGTAGATTTGATTATCCGATGGTCAAATAAGTTAAGCGGATGGGCTTAGAAAATTTAAAGATGCTGATTAAATTAAATTATCAGTAATTAAATTTAATTGGCGGGTATCAAAAATCTTTATGTGGGGAGATGAGTTAAGAATTTAATAATAAGAACCCAATGCAAGATGGCTTTGAGATTATGGCTTAAAGTACAGTTACAGTTCTTTAGTGGTGTGAGTTGTAATTTAGTATTTTATAAAAATTTCAAAAACTATTGTAAGGTTTTTAAAATTACAGTATTCTCTGACAGGAGCAACAACTCGAAATTAAAAGTTTGTTGTTGGAGAATCGACCAAAAATGTATTCTTCTAAATTAACTATAGTGGCACGGATTTTTATTTTGATCGTTCGACAATAAAAGTTTTATCTGAAGCTTGTTTCGGTAATTGCCCGTCCAGTTATTTTTATCAAAAATCCATTTTAGAAAAATCATGATTTTGATAGTTTTGCCTCCAACACAGTGAACAGTGCAGCGCAGTAAGCAATGATCAGTGCAGAGAACAGCGTACAGTACAGTAAGCAGTGATTAGTGAATAGATAAAGCAATAAGCAAAAAGTTGAGAATAGAGTAAGAAGTGGTACCTGGTTGGGAGTCAGACGGTCCAGAGATGCCTAGACTCTCTCTAAGTTCTTCCCTCCTCTTTTCCTCCCCTTCAAACCGTGGGCCTACCGAGCAGCACGGGGGATAATCAGAGGATCAGCTGAAAAGTTTGCCAGGACATGTAGCCCGAGTAACTCATAAGTCCATAACTATAAAGAGAATGTGTCAGCAGAAGAGCAAATAACAGATAACAAAAGAAATAAATAAACAATGTACAGAAACTTAGGCATACCTCCTAGACCCTCCAGTATCCCCCTATGCTGAGCTCCTGATATGTAACACCCCGACCCTTCACATGGTAACTATATTGTCCGCTTTAGGTAAAAGCTCTCACGGTTTTGTTCTTCCCAAGGGGTCACCCAATCTTACATTACTCCCACCCAAGCATGCTTAACTGTAGAGTTCTGCTAGGGTTTCTACCACTTGAAAAAAGACCTCGTTGAATGTAAGGGTCCAAGATTTTTCTTCTATAGCCCAAGAACTCCTTCTCCCTTTTCGATATGGGATACCAGGATATCACATGAGGGAATTTGGTCAAAGCCCTCATTAAGCCATACAATGTCGCAAGTGTAACTCCTTCCCAATCGTAGGTGGACACGAGGTCAAGACGGAAGAGGACGCCGAGATAATAAAGATGCACGGTATTCTCCTTGTTCAAGAATAAGGAAGTACTGAACATGTACAATAAAAAGGCACGAGCAACCCATTCGTAATAGCAGAGCTCGGTGCAATGAAAGTAACGGAAATGCTCAGAGAACCAAGTGTACCTGACTCGGTCTCTATCCATCTGGACTGGTATAGTGCGCAGGAGATATATCAAAGCATCAGCAAAGCAGGCGATGTCTGGATCGAAGGGGATGGGAACTCCTCCATCTCGGATGCGCGTTAGCATGGTAAAGCCCAATGGAGTCAATGTGGCCTCAAATGTGGTGAAGTGGAAGGTGTTGGTGGTATCCCACCACTTCTTCGCCAAAACAGTCAGCCAGACCCGGTCATTGCTGGTCCTATCCAGAAATGGTATGAACTCAGCAAAGTGGGAGGCGTCAACAAAGATCTAACAGGAGCGGGGAAGACATCATACCACTTCAACAAGTCGCCAGAAGCAGAACCACTGAACCCTCAGACATACTGACCAACCTAAAAAGAAGAAGATGATCATAATATATAATAAGAGCAGTCAAATCAAGTGGAAAGCAGAAAATGTGAAAAGAAAAAAATGCAATATGAAAACCATAAGTTCGTGTATGTGTGACGATCCTTTAGTTCTTTCAAGCCCTAGAAGATTAGGCACCCTAAGCCCATGGTTTCAAATAATGGTAGCGGTTGCCATAATGGTAACGATAGCAATGATGCGATTTCGGGACGTAACGGCTGTAGCGTAACAGTAGCGGTTATCAGAGCTGTGATTTGTTTTGGTTTCGCACATATTAACGAAAATGTACTGATATGCATGTTTTTTTTAAACTATATTTATTAGATTTTAAATGTTTTTTGATGTATTTTGTTTACTTTTAAGACGTGATTTAATATTTTTTTCAAATTTTATACTAGTAAGTCTAGTTTTACTGAACAATTTTAATTATTTTTCTAAAGTAATTCGTGAATTTATGTCATTATGTGTTATAAATTCATAAATTCATAATATTCAACTTAAATGTCATTTAATTTCTTTAAAAGTTATGAAGATAAAGTATTAAAGATGCTTTGTATATAATATAAATAATTATAATTATTATAATGACATGTCGTATATTGAGAAATAATTATCAAACAAATACAAATGTACTAGAAGAAATTATATTTTAAAAAATATTACATACCTATTAAGTATTAGCAATTACCATCACTTTCATTCACCAACAAAACGAGTAACGTGGAGCCTGAGAGGTGGGACATCTTCAGATTCCGGCTGACCTTGATTGTTGCTACTACTTGATTCATCATCTCAGCCAGTGAAAAATACATAGGTGAATAAAGACATCAGTATCCCGTCTACATTGATCTATTTGATTTGCCAGTGGAGAATATGGAAAAGTAGGTGGGGGAGTATAATCGGCATGCATCATGTATTAGCTATGAAGATACCCATAAGGATCAAGGCTATATGATGGAGGATATGGCTGAGGTGACCTTGGATAAGAGTAGCTATGGTTATCACGGCTGTAACTATATGACTGATCATGAAGATCAAATTCTCCAAAATTATTGATCATATCCACTAGAGGTCTCTGAGGTAAATTTGGGATATGTTCTCCAACGCGATAATCTCCTCTAACATCAGAGAGTCCAAAATTTCCCACAAATGACTCATCTTGGGCTTCAGGTCCTCGACTAGTTCCTACACCATCACAATTTCCACCACCAGTGTCGTGTCCACCATAACCGTGTCCATCACCATCACCGTTACCATCACCATCACCAGATGGAGGAGTCAAACCACCATCATCACTACTTCTAGAAAGGGTAAGACTTGAACTCGAGTTCTAAAAAGTACGTATAGGTTGATTTTGATCTTCTCTCTATTCATCACTATCATCGCCATCATCATCCAAGTCTAACCAATCAGACTTATCTTGACTATCTAGCATAGGAGCTTCCCTTTCTTCTAATCATAGATCCAGTGGCTCATCTTCATCAAATATGTAATCCAAAATAATTGGATTAAAACAGTTTTCTATCTCTTCTTGGCTTCTTCTTTTAATGGTTTTTAACTTTAATCTCATGTTATAATTGATAAAAACTAATTTTTAAATCATCTGATATTTTAGTCGATTTCTTGTTTTTGTGTGGGTGAGGTTAAAAGTACTCCAATTGCGTTCACAGTTTGACGATGTAGTGGTCTAACTTAAAACCTTAATTGTCATTTCTTGAAGTTTTGAAGCACGCGTTACATGAATAATCCACCATTCAGTTACCCAATAACATATACACAAAGTCATAAACACATAAATAGAAAGATAATAAGAATCTAAGATTCTAATATATTAGAAAAAAAACCACGGTCATAAACAAATCTATTCATCACAGCTAAACATTGTCCTTAATTGTTGCTTATATCGAATAATGCTCTCAAAGGCAATAAAATTTGTAGCAAAGCGAGTAACAGCAGATCGAAGCAATTCTCTACATTCTGTAAATTTTATCATCAAACTCAACACACACGTAGCATTATAAATGAATGTGGTGATAGTTCTAGCATCTTCTATGACCTTAATTACACTTTTTTCTTAGCAATATCCTCTAATATAAGGTCGATGCAATAGGCAGAATAAGCTATCCAATACAAAAAAAAATTCTCATCAACATCTTTTCACCCGCTTTCAAAGCTACTTCATTATCTGTCTTCACTTGTACGATCAATTTCTCACCAATCTCATTAAAAACAATATCCAACAATTCAAAGTAATACTCAACAGTCCTACTAATAATATTAGAGACATCAATGAATTTATGAAATATCATACATCTATTGCAATATACCAAGAAATTAATTATGTGTTGCCTCGTAAGACTATTCCATCCATCGCACATAATGGTGACACCTCTCTCTGTCCAAATACTTTTAAAGAATGTTATCTATTCTTTTAGTTTATCATATTCTCTAGGTATATAAATTTTAGCTATCTCATAAGGAGTGAGACTCTTAACTCCTTTGCCTACTTCAGCAGCAATATCAAACATGAGTTGTGTGTAAGGAGAATCAGCCACATGAAAAGGAATGCGGTTATATAAAAAAAACATAGTAACTGCACTTCCCAATTTCTCTCTCAACTTCTTTATTGTACCAGTGTTGATTTTTTGCTCCTTAGAGGGCTTTGCTTTTTGCAATGCTGGATCTGTTGCCCTTAATCTGGCATCAGGGGTATTAGGATTAAACCATTGACGACCACTCCTGGCTGTCAAACCAGGTTCACGCACGGAATGGGCTCGATGAATACCACCATGTGGCTAAGTATTACTACCTCTAACAGCAGAACTAGTACCACCTGACTCATACTGGATAGCTTGACTCCTCCCAGTTGCATGTCTAAATGCCTACCGCTCCTCCCATTTATGTTGTGATTGCATACGTGCTTGGCGCGCCATAGTAAACTGTACATCTTCGTCAGATTCAACATCAACATCCACATATGCCCTTTGTTCATAACCTTGATCAACATCATCTCATCCCCTTAATTGAGCTTCTAACTCAATTTTTCTATTCTGAGCATCTGCTTTAGCTGCTTTCTTATTTTTAAGGTGTCTCATCATTTTTTTCTTACTTCTTTACTAACACTTGAGCACCCATGCACTTGACCTGTCAAGTGTGTCAAGTGTTCTTTGAACCGTGTAATTTCACCCTTGATAATATGCCCACAAAATTTGCATTGCACTTGATGTCTACTGCCTTAAATTTGATTATCAAACTTCCAACTAATATCATCACTTGGTAGGGTATCACTAGACTTTTGTCATGGTATTTTTAAATTTCAAGTTTTGAACATTGAAAAAAAATAAAGTGCGTTTAGTTTCACTGATAAGTTTTACTTTAGAAATTATAATATAAATTAAAATTTTAAAGCCACTTATTAACAAATACAAAAATTAATACAACAAATTTAAATTTAAAAATTAAATATTTAAATATTTTAAAGAATAAGTAAGGATTCTAAACAAATATTTTTTTAAAAGCATCTTAAATTTATATTTTAAACCTACTTTTCTCATAATTCTCAAACTGAATAAGAGCCCAGCACCCCAACTGAATAAAGAAAATAATTAAAAAAAAGCTTAAAATTATCAATCTTCTTCTTCATCAGCCCAGCACCCAAACTGGACCACGCCCGACACCGCCGATTTTGCCGAAACTGAAAATCATACAAAAAACAATTGTCATCAATCAACTAACATACCTCCGGATCCAACAAAAATGAAACATCAGAATACTAATTGATGCCAAAATCGAAGAAATTAAATGATTGAAGCAAATCGGCGAGAGGCGAGAACTCAAGATTTCAAAAATAAAAAAAAATCGCCAAAATGGAGTAGATCTGAGTAAAAATAGAGTAGATCTATTGCTTGGCATCTTTCTAAGTTGTTTAAACATAAAAATAAGGAAAGAATTGACAAAAAACATAAATCGGGACCCATCACAGACTCACAGTCGCAAGCACCACTTTTACATACAGTAACGGCCATAACGGCCCGTTACGCACCAAAACCATCGTTACACAACCAAAACCACCATTATGGTAACCGTAACAACTGTTACGGCTATAAAATTCAGTAGCACTGCTATAACAACCGTAGCGCGACTCAGTCCCCATCGAAACCGTTACGTAACGATAACGACCGATTTTTGAAACCATACCTAAGCTCTGATGAACCAGGCAGATCTTTCAACCCTAGGTTCGTGCGTGTGTGACGATCCTTTGGTTCTTTTAAACCTTAAGATACTAGGCACATTAAGCCCTAGTAAGCCAGACAAATCTTTCAACCATAGGTTCGTGTGTATGTGACGATCCTTTGGTTCTTTTAATCCCTAGAAGACTAGGCATCCTAAGCCCTGGTGAGCCAGGCAAATCTTTCAACCCTAGATTCGTGTGTGTGTGTGATGACCCTTCGGTTCCTTCAAGTCTTAGAAGACTAGGCACCCTAAGCCTTAGTGAGCCAGACAAATCTTTTAACCCTAGGTTCGCGTGTGTGTGACGACCCTTTAGTTCTTTCAAACTCTAGAAGACTAGGCATCTTAAGCCCTGGTGAGCCAAGTAAATCTTTCAACTTTAGGTTCGTTTGTGTGTGACGAATCTTCGGTTCTTTTAAGTCCTGGAAGACTAGGCACCCTAAATCCTGATGAGCCAAACAAATCTTTCAACCCTAGGTTCGTGTGTGTGTGACGACCCTTCGGTTCTTTCAAACCCTAGAAGGCTAGGCACCATAAGTCCTGGTGAGCCGGATAAATCTTTCAAACCCTAGGTTCGTGTATGTAATGATCTTTCGGTTCTTTCAAAGACTAAGCCCTGGTGCTCTAGGCAAACTTCTTTTACCCCTAGATTTCATGATTTACTAAAAAATAAAAAAATAAAAAAAAACCACCCCTAGATTTTATGATTTTCTAAATAAAAATGAAAAATCATCCCCCTAGATTTTATGATTTTCTAAGAAAAATAAAAATATGAAAAACCACCCCCTTAGATTTTACGATTTTTTTTAAAAAAATGATGAGAAACCACTCCCTTGTTTGCATCAAAACCCTAATTCTAGTATCCCTACATTTTGTCCAAAATCTCCAGTTGCACGAGCACCTATCTAGTTTTCAGTCTGATGTCCATATTTTTCCTTTTAATATTATATGGTTACATGCTTTAATGTCCAGTTGATTAACATATCTCAATACCACATGTTTAGCTAAGGCAATTTTCAAATCATATACATTACATCGTAAAGTAACAAGGAATCCTAAACATGCATCTATGTTCAAGAAGATAAAGGTAAAGCATGCTTCGATACTGAAAGAAGAGACAGGAGAACCTACCGAAGGGTGTTAGAATGAAGATGCTTCTTGAGCTCGCAAAGAAGTAGGTCGTCAGCAACTACAGCAACTAGAGGCTCGTACCACCTCATCCCACTCGAACCCAGACGGTGGGTTGCAGGGGCATAAGTGAGTGGGTCAAATGGTGTAAGAATACCCTCGTCGGCGTGTGGATCCAGAAAACCCACCACTACAGCCTCGTCTGCAGCGGCCTGATTCGCAGCTGCCTGCTCTGCTACTACCTATGTCGCGACAGCTACTTGTGCCTCATCCTCAGCAGCCTAATGAAGGGCTCACTCTGCCTCGAGAGCTAAGACATCCATCGCCCCTAGTGTAGCGGAGGGCTGAGTGTAGGAGGCTCTACCAGAAGGAACACTGAAACCCATGCTACCAGGAGCACCCATAGAAGAACTCTCGCCAGCAGAGGGACCTCGTAGTATCCCAAAGATGTCACCGCCTCGGCCAGATCTTGCCATGTTGATAGAATGGCCAAAAAGCAAAGAGAAATGTTCAATAAAAGCTTGAAACCAAGCGAGAGCTGAGAGAGCTTGAGAGAGAGTGAAAGGGTAGAGAGAGGATGTGAGGGGCACAAGTGGGGTTTGCTCGCGCGTCTGGAGGGCCTTTTGGGCATTCGGAGGTGGCGGTCGCGACTTTCAATGTTGGCGACCGCCTAGTTTTCAAAGAGCCATGTGGCGACCACCATCTCAGTTTGAAATACTCTTCATGACCGCCACCTTTCCAACGGTCATATCACCCGACTCGTTGTTTAGACTTGCCAACCGCCACCTCGGAAGTTGACAGGAACGTTCTTTTGTGTAATGATTATGTTTGGGGTTTGTATTGCTCCTTGGGGGTTGTTTGGGGCTTGTGTGGTTGTTTTCTTTGAAAATAATTTTAAATCTTATCTTGGTTTTTAATTATTTTTATTTTGTTGTTTTCTTTGAAAATAATTTTAAACTTTGTTTTGGTTTTTAATTTTGTTTTATGTGTTGTTTTCCTTAAAAATAATTTTAAGCATTGTCTTGGTTTTTTATTTTGTTTTGTGTTGTTTTTCTTAAAAATAATTTTAAATCTTGTTTTGGTTGTGTTTTACTTGGTATTTTATCCCGATAAATTTAATTTTAAAGTCTTGACTCGACTTTTTAATTATTTTATCCCGTTTTTGTTATGAATATTTAGGTCTTAACTCGACCTATTAATTTGTGGTGTTTTCTCCTGATAAAAATAGTTTTAAGTTTTGACTTGATTTTTAATTATTTTTGTCCCGTGCTCGTCCTGAGTTTTTAGGTCTTGACTCGATCATTAATTCGCATTGTTTTCTTCGATAAAAATAGTTTTAAGTATTGACTTGATTTTTAATTATTTTATCCAATGCTCGTCCTGAGTTTTTAGGTCTTGACTCGACCTATTAATTCGTTTTGCTTTTTCCAATAAAATAGTTTTAAGTCTTTACTCGACTTTTAATTATTTTTGTCTCATGCTCGTCCCGAGTTTTGAGGTCTTGACTCGACCTATTAATTCGCGATGTTTTCTCCGATGAAAATTTAAGTTTTGACTCGACTTTTAATTATTTTTGTCCCGTGCATATCCTGAATTTCTAGGTCTTGACTCGACTATTGATTTGTGGTTCGCTCTCCGTTGAGAATAATTTTAAGTCTTGACTCGACCTTTAATTATCCTTATCTCGCTATCATTATGAAATTTTGAGTCTTGACTCAACCTAGTTAATTCGTTATTGCTTTTTTGGATAAGATAATTTATAGGATCTTGACTCGATCCTTTTAATTATTTTTTCCCCAGCTAAACTTGATCTTTGAGTTGTTTGATTGATTATGCTCCTTTAGATTTTGGCTCAATCTTTACAATATTGTTTGATCATAGTATTGTTTGCATCATGTTAGTATCTGCATCATGTTTTGCATCTTGCATTTGTACTAGGAACTACGCTTTGGTCTGTTCCTTAACAAATGGGTACATAGGTAGTTTGATAAAAATTCGAGTTCGACCAACATTATATGTATACTTGTGTGTTTGTGGCCTAAGATTAACAGCTCGATCAAATGGATGTTGTCTCTGGATCTTTGATATAACTCGCATCACATGTTGTTATGTAAGTTATATCAAAGAGAGGTAACTGTAGACACCCCAATTTTACCCCGCCTAATCTTAGGTTGATCCAAATGAATCCATTGATAAAATCAAGTAGAATAGTGTTTTAGAATGATCATCGAGAAACAATCCAAGCTCAGTACCCAATGTAAATGAAACCATATGATCAAATTCCTCAAAACCTTGAATCGCCAACTTCAATCCTTAAGCCGCCATCTTTGAACCTTGGGGTCGCCAACTTTGTTGTGGCGACCGCTATATGAACCTCTTAGAAACCCTTGCAAAGGTAGCGACCTCCATCTTCGAACCTTGGGGTCTCCAACTCTGTTGTGGTGACTGCCAGAAGAAACTCTTGAAAACTTGCTTTTTGTGGTGATCGCCAACTCTAATCATGGCAACCGCCAACTCCAAAAATCATGACGTGCCCCAAATACGTGGCAGCACCTCATTGGTTAATGAACTCTATAAATACCGTACTCCTGGTATGATTTTAAGAGGACAATTCTAATATCGGACCTCTAACGGGTTAGAAAGCGAGAGATTTCTAATATCGATATTCTGCTGAAGTATTAAAAGGACGACCACCGGCATAATTGAATCGTTGATCACTACTCCCCAACTTGAGAATTCACCCAGATAGTAGCGATTCAGGTATTTTGTTTAGATCTCCGATCTTTCTTTCTTCATTTTCTCTCTCTTAGAGTGACTGGGTTAGTTTAAGTACTTTATTCCGCATGCCTAATTCATGTCACTTATAAAGTTGATTCAATTATCCCATTTTATTTGATTAGATCATGAGTATATAATTAGTTATGATAGGCATGTTTACCTTAATTAAATTTAGCTGAATTCTTGTTTGTTATAAAAGCAAGTTTTAATTTTTACTTTGTTCATATTGCACATTCACATTTAGCGCATTGAATTTATCAAAATAGTGCCAACATATCCGGTAATTGTAATTTACAATGTCATAATTGTCGCATTGAGTGCACTTACATTTATACGGTTGTAATTGTCAATATTGCTTCTGTATTTTATATTTAGAAAATGATTACTATGTTCTTTTTATGATATTCATTATTTTAATTGCTTAATTTTTATTTTAAGTAGTATCTTTTGTTTCTATATTGATAAATCAGCATGAAATCTACATTTGATTAAAGTTTAAGAAATTTTAGAGTATATTTTTGTTTATTTTGTTTAAAATCATGTTAGTATAATTTTTAGGTTATTTGGTGATATTGTATGTGGGTTTGTTCCATGTATTATTTAGTTAGAAATTGCATGCCGTAAGATTTAAATTTTTTTTTAATACTTGTTTTGTTTAGCATTCTATATACATATATTATGTATTTTTTTTACTTGATTTTGGATATTCTCTCTTTACCTCCATCTTCTAAATTTGCATACATTTGCAAAATCTAATTAATAATCAATGATAATTAGTAGAGGCCAACCTCACGGTTGAACGAATGAAGTGCCTAACACCTTTTTCAATTTGTACCTTAGCCCGCAGACCTTTGTTTTCTCTGATTACCATTTTAAAGATCAATGGCTTATTTTGTTTTTCTTGGTTTTTTTTAAAAATCAAGTGGCGACTCTATTTCTCACAAAAAGAGTTTTTAAAATTTAATTTTCTAAGTGTTAAAGTATTTCTTAAACATTTCTTAAATTTTCTTATTTTTGGACTAAAACCCTAATTTCCAGCGCCACAGTACTTTAGGTCGTTTAGCCTAATCTGCTGAAGCTCCCTCTCAGCCCTGCCTGTGTTTGTGTTGGTCGTCCTTGATCTCCTCTTTTTGTTAACTTTTGACTGTGTTCTCAGCCCTATGGATAGATTATAGCATTTTCTCTTTCTATGCGCTTATAGCATCTTCAATGTTCATGTGTTTCTGAGCCTGCAACATCAACTCATCCATACTGGTTGAGAGAGCCTTCGCTTAAAGAGAACAGGAGCTTGGCCGGTTGAAGACTACCCATGAACACAGTCAAGGCGACTTTTTCATTCACATCCGAATTGAATCTGTACACATACTCTCTTAATGTCTCTCATCGTTCTTGTTTTATATTTAAGAGGTACGTGATTGGACATTGATGACATTACCCGTCGATAAAGTGCTTCACGACCAATTTTCTTTATTGAGTGATGCTAACAATCGAAACTTGTTTTTAGTCAGTTGAACCATACCCTTGTTGACCCTTTCAGAGTGGTTAGGAAGGCTCGGCTCAAGATCTCGTTTGGTACTACATGTAGGTGCATAAAGGCTTTGTACGTCTTCAAATGGTCGAGCGAATCCTTGGTACCATCTAAAGCCTCCATTGAGGAATTTTAAAGTTTGAAGGTAGGGACTCGACTATGATGGCTGGGGGGAACATTGTAAGGGTTCAGTTTTAGATCGTCTGTTTGGCAACGATAAATCGATAGAGGTTAGGTTACCGATTTTGGGTGAGATTAAAAATCCTAGAAAGCTAAACCTAGAACCGAAACCCTAAGATAGAAAAGTAACCTTTTAACCTAAAAAATTATTAAAATTATCCTAAATATAATAAAATCTAGAACCCTAAAAAAATTTTAAGATGAGAGAAATCACCGTTTAACCCCAAATAAAGAAGAAATGTGCATGAAAGACCGAATTTGGCAACACGTAAAACAAAGAATAAAATAAGACAACAAGATCCCATGGCTGGCCATGCCATGGGGATGAAACAAGTCAAAAATTCCTTTTATTAGTTTATGTATTTTATATTTCAATATAAAAATCTCATGCTCCAAGTCTCCAATAAATTTTGACCCCATGTATGTGTATAAATATAAATATATGAATATATGCAAATATAATAAAGATTTTACAAGATTTATATTAAATCAATTAAAATCTAGTTCACCAAATTAAACTCCAATCAAAAGTTTAATTAATACATTTTTACAAAAAGGTTTAATTTGACCTATGTCTCACCACATACTAATTAAATGATGCTAAAATATGTATAAATTACAAAATTGGTGAGTTAATCATAAAATCATTAATTTAATACTATTCTATGACAAAAGTAACTAAAATTATATATAATGTTAATTTTTATGCATTTTTTTCTTAACAATGTAGTACAATTATACATTCATGAACCATTAAAATGCAATAAAATGTATCAAAAACCACCATGGCCTATGGTTTTCAACCATGACCGGCCACCCCTCTCCATACAGCCCTCAAACCCTAGGTGTAGTGTCATATCTCTTACATATGCATGCAACATGAGTGCACCGCCCTTATGACACCTTGTATAATTACCCATCCACTACATAAAACTCTATAAAACCAAGCCCTTTCCTGCTCTTGGTTGGCCACTTGATAGTGTTCTTGAGCAACTAAAAATTTATCTAACTGTTGAGAAGAAGGAGAGAAAAGAAAAAAGAAGAGAAGAGGAAAGAAGAAATGGGAAGGTCCATCCATAAGCATTAAAGTCAAATCATTGTTCTTCAAATCTTAAGATCAACACATCTAAGATAAGAAACTCTACTAAATCTTTTATTCTAAACTCAAATCATAACTCTCTCAACTCACGCTTTGAAGATCTAGATCAAGAACTCAAGAAAAGTTGGTTAGAAATGGACTAAAACAAAATATTGGGGGTTGTTATGATTTGTTTTGCAGTTTGTGTTTAAAATGTGATGAGGAATCCATGTTAATTTAATTTTATGAAGTTGCTGGAGAGTGGTTATTATGTGCTGAACATGATTTATGCTAAAAATATGTGAATCCATACCATGCATGATGCTAGAAACTAGGTTAAGTAGCTTAGACTTAATATTCAATATTTTCATGTTTCTAGACTTGACTTTGAAAAATTATAACTAATTTTAGAAACCTTTTCTTATGTCAAGCTTTGTATCCAGAGCTAGATTTCTATGTCTACTTTCATATAAAATTTATTTGGTGTAATTTTGATGAGTATATTTTGAGTTATAAATTTCTTATCAAAACGTGACGGTTTATGACCAGTCCGCCAAAATCCTAATTCAAAAATTTTTTACAAAATAGTTTTTTCACAAAAGTTGTAGGTAATATTTTTCTCTATTTATCCACAAAAAAATGAGCATTTTTATCACTATTGGATATGTCAAATTTATTTTCAAACTTATTGGATTGAATTTATCTCATTGGATAGGTTCTGTGAGATATTCTTAAAAAGACTATTTCACCTATTGTTAAAGTTATTCAAAAATATATTCTTCATAAAAACGTAAAGAGACATTATAATTTAGGTTATGTCCAAAATTCATGATTTTAAGAGCTCATAGGGTCCCCTAATCAAATTTTCTCTTTGTTTTTAAATTTAAAAATCACAACTTCAAAGTTTAAAATGCTGATTTGACAAGTTTTCTTGTAAAGACCAAAACTCAAATGTTTTTTTAAGAACTGGACTAAGTGTCATTCATAAAACCTCTAGAAGACATCTTGATCTATCACAAATTCAAAAATCAAGAGTTTTAGAGTTCAATTGATACGACAAATATATTTTCTTAACCGAGTTAAACTCAAGGAATTTTTAGTGTTTGGCTAGAGTAGATTTGGCTTTTAACCTTGTGGTATTTAAATTACCCATTTTAATAAGAAATTAAAAAAGTGTTCTTTATAAGAGTTGTAAGGAATCTTTTAATCTGGCTTGTGTCAAAAAATCAGAAACTTTTATGATGTCTAGACTCCCCAAAAGCATGTTCCAAATTCTATCAACATTTGAAATTTTACTTAGCTTAAATTGTTAATTGCATGTACTTAGTGTAACCTAATAATTGTAAATCATGTGTGTAATATTGTAATTACCCAAAAAAATGCTTATTATGATTGTTAAATTTTAGTTTATGATTGAGAAGCATATAATACATGAGTTGTATCTTGTCCATTACATTGGTTATCTTTGTGCGTTACATGAGTTGTACCTTGTACATTACACATGTACTTTCATCCTGATAGTCAAATGCATGTTTTTTTACTGGAGTCGATTGCTCGTTCGAATCTTGGTTTGTTGTTGGGGGCATCGGGAGTATGAAAATCTTTTCAGGTATGTCTCGATAGACACTGTGGGTGCGTCCTCGATGTGGTTATATTTTGGGTTAATCTCGGCAAATACCCTGGGCGTGTCCTTTCGAACTTCCTGATCTGTTATCTTGGACTTTGGGTTGACGTTGTGCAAGGGAACCAATGACTTTTAAGGTGGAAACTCGAAAGTTGATCTAACCTCATACCGTTGTAACTTGAATAAAATAATTGTGGTATAAAACCCGACGTGCAGTTATTACTTTACAATGAGAGTCAATTATGATGGTTCAAGTAGTCAATAGCCAATAAAGTCTACTCCTTTGATCTTCCGGCATGGAATCCGTATGGTTATTTTGTGGTTGGGTGTTGGGTTGGTCACATGTATTGCAATGTCATCATCATATTTAGTGAATTTAAATTACATTGAAATCTACTATCTTGTTATAAAAAATTTTGGCATCATGTTCTTAAATGGTGACTTGGATTTGATTATATTTTGAGAAAGCCTAGTAAGATTTTCTAGAGTTTTCTTCTTGGCTCCAGCTCATGGCGTTGATTCCACAGGTGAGGACAAAAGGTTCACTGCTGCAGGAGATTTTCCAGAGAATCATGAGTTTGAAGCGGTCCAAGAATATCAATTCCGAACCTTTCCCTTGTTCTTTTTGTGGAAATTGTAAAAGTTATCATTTTTTCTTTTCTTTTGTGTAGCCCTTTAAAACTAGTTGGATGACTATACTAATATTTTGTTTTGCTTGCTCCATATATTATTTATTTTTTATTTATAATTCAAGTGGCTAGTATTAACCATATTATTGTATATATATGTCTTAACGTTTTCAAAAGTTTGGGCGTCACAAACATAAGGTCGGTTCTTTTCGGTTCTTTGTACGACCATTGTATCTCTTCCTTTGACAGCCT
Organism: Heliamphora exappendiculata; assembly: GCA_034768845.1. NCBI lineage: Eukaryota > Viridiplantae > Streptophyta > Magnoliopsida > Ericales > Sarraceniaceae > Heliamphora > Heliamphora exappendiculata. The sequence goes on along the minus strand of JAOTRH010178047.1, from coordinate 12,699 downwards.
CCCGGGATGCTCTGCAATGGCTCTTTCAACTCTTTCATTTTCGCATCCAGCATTACAGAGACTTTAGTTGTCTCTCCTTGATTGATCTTCTCACATTGGGGGTAGGCGTTCCTACCATTGCTGACTTGGTGACTTCCAACTACATCTCTTTCATCTAGTTTGACCTCCCACCTACGGAGCCTTTATGGTCGCGATGGGAGTGCCCCTTCTCATGAGTTCTCTCATCGACTTGGACCTTCATTCTCAGGGGAACTACGATTTTCTCCATGTTGTTCTTCTCATTCTTCATTGGCAGGAAGCCCTGGGGGTTGGTTGCGCACTTGATTACTGAATCGTTGATGCAAAGCTTATGTCTATTGGGCAGCTCTTGGATCATGTGATTCAAATCTCTTAATTAAAGGTTACCCTTTGGTTTCATTGTTCATCTGTTGCGAACGAAACCTGCCCGCGAATGTAGGCCTTGAAATCATAGATTGAGAGGCCGCCGAATGTCTCTATTAGTTTAGTGTCCCAGTTTCCCCTTTGCCCTGGGACACATAGTTGTTGTTGGTTCGCGCGTGAATTGCGATGGAATAGAGGTAATTCGCCGTTCCACGAGAGGCTATTCACAAGATCTTGAAGCTGATTGAATAATTGGCAGGGATTCCGTTCCCGAGGGGGTGAGGCTGGTCATCAGGTTTCGAAGCCCTCCTCTTAGTGGGCCAACTAAAAAGGTTGTTGTCTATTATTTTATGAAGTCATGGCTCTTGTTTAAATCATCCAAGTTCTAACTAATGTATAGAGAACTATGTCATTTACATAGACGACGCCAAACTATTAATGCTGGAATTAGGATGACCGCTGAGTTGTCTCTTGTCCTATTGAAAGCGAAGCCAACGATCCCATTTTGAGCCTTTCAACTTGAAAAAGTGAGAAAATTTTGACACCGGTGGATACCGGTTAAAGACCGTCTGATGCTTAAATCAGTTTTTTCTTATCAAAAAGAGTTATGACTTTTTTGACATTTTATGATAAAAATAATTGCATACCTTTTCTTGGTGACTAAGTCCCTTCGTATACTTATAGGCTGAGTTAAGGGTCAATCTCATATAATACGGGGGAAATCCCTTGTAATTTGGAGTAACATGATTCTCAGAGTCAGTTTTGCATAGGTAGTCATCGAAGTCATTACTAAAAGTACTCAGAACAATTCATTCGGTCGATTTTCTACTTGCTCAATGTTCGATCATGGCAAGTGCCGATTTGAGAGGTTCAGCACTTAGGAGGGCAGTCAGTCAGTTTTCTTGCTGACCTACTCGGGGTTTTCTTCTCGGTTAGTTCTCGCAATCAGTCAGGTTATCATTTTGTTTAATTTTCTAGGTGTACTCCTAATCAGTCTTCTTGTTGTAAGACTTAATAAAAATAACTTCAAAACATGGGACTGGCCCATAAATCCCTTTTTTTTCCTCCTAAAAATTGGATTGGATCAAGAGGAGTGCTTTAAGAACCATTCTCTTCTTTTCAGCATGTAGCTGTTTTGTTTCCCCAAGAAAGTACTACTCATCAGTCTTCCCAAATTTAAGTGCTGGACCTATGTGATGATCATCACTCCTTCTACCACTCTTAGGTGGCTTAGCAGTTCGCACATGAACCAACTTTTCTTAATTATCCAAATTGATTGTTGGTAGATGAAACTTTTATTGCCATTTTTTTCCCTGTTAAATATGAGAGGACTACCCCGTTAAGTGCGCAAACATTTGAATGTAGAGTTCAAAACTTTGAAATGCCCATATATATATATATATATATATATATATATATAAATGATTATTTTTTTTTTGTCTTTTTACTTAAAAGTTAAAAAGTTTCGTTTGGCAATTTAAAGGCTTTTAGTTTTTTTGTTTTTTTACATAATTTTTTTTAATACATTTTTAAAAATATTATAACTTTTATTATACATATTCGTTTTTTATAAAAATTACATTTTTACAATCTACCGGTCAAAGTCTATCAACAATATCAATATTGAGTATAAAATTATTTAAAAATAAATCAAAAAGAATATAATAATTTTAAACCAAGTTTTTTGTATTTTGGCTTAAAATCACTTTAAATCAAACTTTTTGACTTACTGTCTTTTAGCTTAAAATCACTTATATGATTCGACAAAAGTGACTTTAAATAAAAAAACTTAACTTAAACTCAAGATGTCAAACAGCCAACCATAGAAAATAAAATACTATGGACTTAATCTAATAGTTGTCTTCCGCAAGAGATTCAAGAGTTGACATCTATTGTATTCAATTATCAATTATTCGTGCTTAAAATCACTTTAAATATAATTTAATTATAAAATTAATTTTAAATAATAAATATTTTTTTAATTATTGAGTGAGATAGTTTATATAGTTTCATTGCTTACTCTTAATTTAATCAAAAACAACGAAAAAAAGATATGTAAATTAGAAGAAAACCTATAAAAATCAATTATTATATACATATATAATAAAAATATAATTTTTATAAAAATAAAGAGAAAAGTAAGATTTAAAATAAAGAGAGGAAAAAGTTGGATTTAAAAGGAAGAGAAGAGAAATAAATTTTAAATGAATAAAAAGAGAATGAGTTAGTTAAGTAGTGAGAAATAAGAAAGAGAGTGAAGTGCCATTTAAAATATATGTCACATTAGCACTATTAATGTGCTTAATTTATAATATAGATAGGTGATGCATATGTGCAATTTCTCTCACACTTTTTTTAAATTTATTTCTTTTCTCACTTTTTTAAACTAAGATAAATATTTGACATGGGTTATTTTGAGGTTATTAATTTTTTGTATATATAGTGTTAGGAGGTACAAGATTTGACAGTGAGGTTATTAAATTATTAATAATTATTTAAATTAAATATTAGAATAATTTTTTAAGTGAACTTTAGGCACATGTAATTGCAAATTTTATACAACACTAATACAGGTCTTTTATTGGGTGCGGTCATTGGGAGGAGTATTCAGTAATTTCCATATCTATAACTATATAAAAAGCCGGAAGGGGCAACATTTCTCCTCCTATGGTTTTTATATTTATTAAATTACAAATTTACCCTTAATACTATGAAAAAGTCACGATTTTAGTCCCAATTATATCTTTAGCAAATTTTATTTATTAATTCATGCATAATTATTTCAATTCATGTATTGTTGTTGCATATGTTTAATAGGCTTATGTTATCGATACAATATATATATAAAAGATTAAATATAATGATCACTAGAGCACATGTAATATTTGTGATTAATGTATTATTAACAATTAATTATGTAAAATAATTATAAATATTTATAATTTTAACTTTTGTAATATGATACTTTACATGGTAATATTTATCTATAACCTATAACTTAACTATATAAAAAGTGAGAAGAAGTAACCGTTTCTCTTATGATTTTTACATTAAATTACAAATTTACCCTTAATATTATAAAGAAGCCACCGTTTCAGCCCTGATTATATTTTTAGCAAATTTTATTTATTAACTTATGTATAATTATTTCAATTCATATATTGTTGTTCATATGTTTAATAGGTGTATGTTACTGATACAATATATAAAAGAGATTAAATGTAATAATCTTTAAAGCACATGTAATATTAGTGATGAAAATATTATTAATAATTAATTGTGCATAATAATTATAAATATTTTTAATTTTAAATTTTGTAATATAATACTTTACATCGTAATATTGCGGTCAAAATTTAAAATAAATTAAAATTAGTTATAAATTAATAATTATATTTATATATCAATAACAATTAAAGCACATGCAAAGCATGTGCCAAACACTTAGTAATTAAAAAATTAAGAAGGATTATGCTTTCCACAGCTCAATAGGCACTGGATAATAGATAAAAAATATATAGATATCTATGCAAAATATATTAATATTTATGAAAGTTGTAAGCTCCACTTCTAAAAGTGTATTAATATTAGAAATTTTTTGTCTTCACTAATTTATTATCTACTGCTCAATGGACGATAATTAGCATGACCCAATTAAGAAAGTGTTTTCCGTAACAATAGCTGCGAGGCAACATGGGTTTTCTTTTTTAAATAAAAATGTATATGGAATTACGTGGTGAAACGAATAACCTTATTTCACCTTGAAAAATTATTTAGTGGATGAAGAACGTCATTTTAACATGTTGATATGGTGTGCTCAATTAATACATACATATCACGTATTCGTAATTTAAAGGAGTGATCTGACATTAAGTGGAGTAGTTATAACACATGCCCACATTTTAAAAAAATACATAATACATCACATCAATATGCTAACGTAATATTTTATACTTATTAAATAATTTATTCTTCACCTCGGGTACAATAGCCAACAGAAGTGCAAGTTCTTTACTTTTGAAGGAACAAATTGCCCTTTCAAATTGAGATTATTTGGCAGTCTCAGAATACCATATACTATATTTATGTAATATTTTTATTTAATTATATTAAAAAAAATATTTTGTATAAAATAATATTAATCCACGTTTGTTAAGTAATTTGAGACAAAACTAATTTATTTAGTGTGTATTATATATATTTTTATTTATAAAAAATATCACATATGTAATGTTATATAGTATTTTGATAATACGTAACAAGAACTTTAACCCGTGCTATGCAATTAATAAATTAAATATATTTCAAAAATATATTGAATAGCTGAATTTTAATTGAGTTATTATATATATATATATATGTTGCTTAGTTTAAAAAATATGCAAAAATAAAATATTAATGATATTTTTGTCAATTAATTATTGTATGAAACTATATTTGTAAAAAAAAAATTATAAAACTAAAACTCTATTATAATTTAATAATATATTATGTGCTTAAATTTCTCTAAATTTAATACCTCTCATATCCCATCCCCCTCACTCCCATATCTTCAACTCTAAAGGCCTCCTGCCAGCGCTAGCTGCCACGTTTAGTCCATACCAATCCCTCGTTGTCCTTTTTCAAAATCATTGATCCTCTCCCGAACTCCTCCACTCCTCATCATTTTCTCATTTTTTTCGTTTTTTTTTTCTAATTGATTTTGATTTCAAACATTGTTCGGCGAATTAAAACTGAACAAATAGTATATGATCGATCAATACTAACCAAACATATGTTATTTTTTCGGTAGGTACCATTTAAACTACTTCTTTTGCAAAAATACTTTGAAAATAAAAATAATGTTGTATGAATACCAGTTAAACAAATGACATTTATTTAATATGTACCAATCAAATAGTAGTCATTTGTTCGGCTCTAATTTGCAAAACGATGGTCAAATGCAAAAATTAGTCAGACAAAGTGCACAAATAAAAAAAAAAAAGAAAAAGAAAGAGTGAAATGCTGAGAAAAACCCAAAAAAAGTAGTGATGACAATGGTCCCGTTTGAACGTGCTAGCTTATTTGTATATTGACTTATAAGTTAAAAAATAAATCACGTCGTTTGAAAAATTAAATAAGCTAAAAATAAATAAATAAGCAAATAAACTCGTTTGGATAGCCAAATAAACAAATAAGTTGACTTATAAATTAAATAAGTTGGTTTATAAATTGACTTATAAGAGAATAAGTAAATAAGCTTGTTTAAGTAGTTGATTTATAAGTAAATAAATAAATAAATCAAGTGCTATCTAAACGAATTAATTTACATAAAATTTAATTTATTTATTAATAAGTAATAAATTAATAAATAAATAAGTAAAATTCATTCAAACAGAGCCAATAAAAGAACGGGGACAATGGCAAATGGCACACTTATCAACTTATTTTTCTCTCTCTCTTTGTAAAAATTAAATAACAAAATTTAAGGTAATTGAGGTGTTAAGTAGTCGTGAAGAGATGGAGGATGGTGATGGATTTTTTCGCGATGCCGCACGAAGGCAAATAAGGGTTGGGAGGGACTGAATATGCCGACTGACGTCTTTGGATGGCATGCTGAAGTTGAGGAAAATGGTGACGCAAGTCGGCATGCTGGAGTTGAGGAAGATAGTGGAGAGAGAGTAGGACATGGGAGGTATTAAATTTAAATTTTTGTTTATTTTAATAATTTTACAAAAAATAAAAAATAAATGCAATTATAGGTGTCAAACTGTCAATAGAATAAACCCACGTGGAGCCTCTCTGTCATGGGGAGCACGTGTTCCCTAATCAAAGGCGGAATTAAAATTCAAATTTTGTGAACGGGAAGGTTTCACTGTTTTTAAACGGCTACGGCGAAGAGTATTCTGGTAGTTGTAGAAGCAAAAGTAGACAGAGAGGTTGAGAGGGAGAGAACTGAGGACAGCGTCGTCATTTCGTCACCGGATCTCACATCGTTTGCGTGAAGAGAAAGAGAGAGAAAACACCGTGATTTTTGATTTTTAGAGAGAGAGACAGAGAAAGTACAGAGAGAAGGGGGAGAGAGAGGGTTGGGGAGAAGGGAACCATCTGGATTCTTTCCTCTTTCTTTTCTGTTTCGATCATTTCTTCTGGTTTCGAGAAGGAACAATGGAGAGAAACACTCCTGTCAGGAAGCCTCACGCATCCACCGCAGATCTGCTCACCTGGTCCGAAACCCCCGTCGCCACTCCCGGTGGTCGCTCCGCCGCCCGTTCTCACCAGGTAAAGCTCATCTCCCTTTATCCAACGATTTTTTTCTTTCTTTTTTCAAAATTTTAAAATCCTTTGAGTTGAGGTTTCTGTAATTAATTTGAATTTCGTTTTCTATTTTTATCTTTTTTTTTTCTGGTTTCTGCTTAATAATGTTAGCCATCTGATGGGATCAGTAAGGTGGTGTTCGGAGGTCAGGTGACAGATGAAGAAGTTGAGAGTCTGAACAAAAGGTGAGAAACTTAAAATTCTGATCGTACACGTTTTTTCTTGTCAATTTCGTATTCTTTCTGGTGGTAATTTTCCTTAATTCATGAGGGAAAATGTGTGTGGAAAACATGTCTGGCGATTACGTTTGAGCTTTTATTGTTTTTGCCTTCATACTTCACGGGTTTCCCAATACTCACACTTCTCGCCTTCGCGTCTATTTTCATTTTTCCTATTTATATTTTTAGTATTTTTTTTCCGAAAAATTTATGCTCCGTTCAGTGATCTCTTGGTTTCTCTACGTGATGTGTTGAACTGAAACGCTTGATCTTTTGGATTTGGAATTGGGATGCTCTGGTTTTATATTTGTTCTTCGATGTGTTATATCTCTCTGTCTGAGAAATATTTGTCTACATGACAGCTGACAGTTTCTTATGTTCTTATCTAATGCTGCTAGTAGATGCATCAATGGGGATTGGAGTATATTTTCGTGTAATTCGGTGTAGTAGAACTAAATTTGTTTTCGAAAATTGTGGTTATCAAAGAATCTTCACCTTGGAACGGTTTGGTTTTGTGCCCAATAAGCATTCTATTTAAACAACTACCATAACTAGGATCATTGACAGTTAGTTAAGATAATAGACATGTCTGGTATTGGGAAGGGACAGGGGCCATGCCAGATATTCTACTCAAAGCGGCCACAATTTAACGTTCGACTACTTCCAGCAAGTGTTAAGTTTGCCTTAATTTAAACATTACTATGAATAAAAATTGTGATATTAGGTCATTATATAAATTTAACAACTTCAATTAATTTGCAAAGATTGAATTGAACAAATTCAACTTTCATTGGTTTTGAATTGACACATGAACCCATTTCTAAAACTTTTGAATTCACATATAAACAGTAAACCCACTTATGAGAAAAATGAAAATGAAAGAGAGATGGAATGAATTGACACATTTTCACTTTTTTATGGGTAGAAGACAATTTTTTTTTTTGGCTCATACCTATTCTTGTATGTTCTTATTTTTTAATCCAACCAAACAAAAGAAATATATTTAGCTTCTTTAACTCCTTTTTCTCTGTTTTCTCTTTTCTTTTCCTTTTCTTTCTTGTCCACAAACTCAAAGAACCAAAATATTGCTTTGAAGTTATTTTAGGAGTTTTTTCTAGGATTTGAAGAAGAAAGTTAATCGTTAGCTCTGCTTCAATATTTTGGCTTTTTGATTGTTAGAAAATAATTTGCACCGCCTAGTTTCTAATCCACCGACTATTGAAAATGAGTTAATTTTATGTTCTCATATTTCCATTAAACTTTCCACTGGTATTAACTTGTCCAAATGGCTCTGGTTTATTGCTATCCAATTCCTGTTCCCAAATAGTGTTTTATGCGTGTGTTTTTTCTATATCAATTTCCTCTTGAAATGGAACAAACCCTTTGATTGTTCCGTCTTCCCCCTCTTACGGCCCATTAGGATCATAGAGTGATGAGATGGGGTTAAGACTGAGCATAAGATTATGCAATATGGGATAAAATATAGTTTCGATCTTTGTGGTTGCTCCAATATTGCTGCAATCAGCAAGCTAAAATTGAATTTGTTTATGAACTTTGAAATCATATGATTTATTGCTTGTGCAGAAAAAGTTTTCACAAGGTCATTTTGCATTTTTATGCTTTCACTAATAAGGCTATAATGGATAAGTTGAGTTATTTTTGTTTCTATGGGCTGCTGAAACAGCTAGCTATGAAACATTTCAGGAAACCTTGTTCGGGGTATAAATTAAAGGAGATGACTGGTAGCTGCATTTTTGCTGCTAATGCAGAAAATGATGCACTAGAATCTGATTCTAACCCTGCACCGTGTAACAAAACTGGATTGCGTATGTACCAGGTATATTATGAAACATCACCATTTTCATTTCATAGTCAGTGTTGGATCTGAGTCTGTTTTTGCCGTCAGTTTATAAACTGTGCTGTATGTCATAATTAACTCTTTATACTTCTAATGGTTGGAGTTGTAATCAGCAAGCGGTTGCTGGAATCAGTCACATCTCATTTGGTGAAGAAGAAACTGTTTCTCCAAAGAAGCCTACCACACTGCCTGAAGTGGCGAAGCAGCGTGAGTTGAGTGGGACACTAGAAAGTGATTCCGAGGCAATGTTGAAGAAGCAACTTTCTGATGCCAAGTGCAAGGAGCTTAGTGGGCATAACATCTTTGCCCCACCTCCTGAAATTCAACCACGACCGTTGGCTGCTCGAGCATTGGCATTAAGAGAGAGCATCGAAATTGGAGAACCTGCACCACATAATGCACATACTTCTGTCAAGGTTTCTAATGTAAGTGAATTTTGTGGGTCGCAGAATGTATTATCTTGTGTTCTGCCCATGGCACGTGGGGCCAGCTATAGTTTAAGGTTTGCTTTGGGAGAATTTGAAAATGCAACTCTTCAATATAGTCCAATGATTTAAGGTTGTTAGTGGCACCAATCTTAAATCCAGAATTCTTGTGTTTGACTCCCATTGGCAATGTCTTGTCTTACTAGGTGTGCGGGTCTTACAGGTGGGTTCTCATATGTCCGAGTTTACCGTGCCGGGTGGGTCTAAAGCGCCTTTCCTAGGGTAGATTCCCAGTTCATAAAAAAAAAAAGTTTTAAGAAACCAGCATGCCTGTGTTAGTGCATGGACAGGAGAAATTTACAGTAATTGGAGCCAAACATAGATTCTCCTGAATATCTATAATTTTTGGTAAAAGAATATTAATGTATACTTATGTGGAAGTATGTAGCTTGAGTTACTTCGGTTATTTTTTGGAAAGGAGCCATGCTACTACTACATTTGTATTAATTTGTCCATTCATGGCTCAATATCTGCACCTGATTTTATTTTTATTTTATTTTTTGCACCATATGATTCCTGCATGTTTTATATGCATGATTCTTTTCCCCACACTTTATTGTCTAAACATTAAGTCTAAAACTTAGACTCTGTTACTGATACATAGTCTGCCGGAGGTCCGAGCAACGAGGTGTATAGTGAGGAACCAGAACCTGTGTTGAAGACAACAAAGAAGATTCATAACCAGAAATTTGCAGAGCTGACTGGAAATAGCATTTTCAAGGGAGATGCCCCTCCAACATCTGCTGAGAGATCACTGAGTTCAGCGAAACTGCGAGAAATGAGTGGCAGCAATATTTTTGCCGATGGGAAGGTAGAATCTCGAGACTACTTTGCTGGGGTTCGCAAGCCTCCTGGTGGCGGCAGCAGCATTGCCTTGGTGTAACTTGTTAGTTCTAACTCAGTATTTACCATTATTGCTTATGTGTCTGTGGTTTTATCTTATTTCCAAGGAGAGATAGTTCTCCTATGATTTGACCTCGTGTTGCGGGTTTTGGTTTGCCTTAGGTTTTAACATGTCAACCAGAGGTATGGACTGTTGGCTAATTGGTTAGTATGTATGTCCATAATCTTGTGTTTTGGAGTGTGTTTTGATGAACTGCATGGCTGTCATGTTATATTTTGTTGCTTGGGAAGCTCATGTAGTACTTTCTTGTTGCAAATTTGAACTAGCTATATACATTGATGATAATCATTTCATTGTTTGGAATTTAATGTTATCAAAAGATCTCATAATATTGTGCAAAGTGTTTTTAAGAACTTCTATCTTTGATCACATCTAATGCAGTTTTCTTTACCAAAGAATTCGAAGGAAGCGATTTCTCATTCTATCTCTGATGATTGGCGTTTGAATTCTTGGTCTAATTCTTCTAATTCTACGATTGCTGATTGGGTCGAGATCGGGTTTGCCTTAGAAAGGAAATTTTGATCTAATAAGGACATGCTTTCTCTGCCGACTTAAAGGAACCGGTCAGATTCGAATTCACGGACAGAAGCTTTGCATTCTTATGTCTTAGTCGCTTGGATATGGTTATAAACAGTAGATTTTTATGGTGGAAGGTGAAAATGCACTAATACTTTGTTTGTTTTGATATAAAATATTTATTGGTAAAATATTTTATTTCTTTTTTAGTGTTTAGTTTGATAAAAACAATGTTTATAAGACAAAAATTAATTTACAAAAAAAGACAAGTTATTTTATGGTTGTGGTGCTAGTAGCGGCAATAAAAGTGGTGGCAACAGCGGTGGTGGTGGCGACAGCGGGATTGGTGCCAGCATTAATGGCGGCATCGGTGACAGCGGTAGTGCAAGTGACAATTTTAATTTATTTTAAAGACAAATATATTTTCAAGTATCATTTAAACACTGAAAACCAAAACAAGAAATTTTCGCTTTTGTAAAATAACTTTACACTATTTTTTATTATAAAATATTTTATATTGAAATAAATGGAGCTTAAAAGAGCTGCATTTTTGTAAGATTAAGTAATTAGTTAATGGCATTAACTTTGTTGGCTTGTATGTTATTCTCAAAGAAATTAAATAAGATATAATAGCTTAGTGATATTGGAGTTGTGCGAATTTTTTTATAGTAGAAAATTATAGATATAATTATATATACAGTAAAAAATTTATTTTATGTTTGATTAGAGAAAAATAAATAATTTAATTAGAGTTGTAAAATTATTTTTAATTGATAAATAGTAAAAAATAATAATATGAAGTTTGATATTAATAATATTAAGAGAATTTTAATATTATTAATATCACAAATGAAAAGTTAACAATAATTTATTTATTAGAATAATTCGAGTCCCATGATACAAATAAGAAAAAATTACAGAAACACTTCTTACACTATTTTCGTATATTATTTGACTCCCTGAATTAAAAACTTATACAAAGTGGTTCCCTAACTATTTGTTTGTATCACTTTGTCTCTCTTAACTATTAATTAAAATTACAAGAATACTTTCTAATGGAGAAGGCAAAGTGATACAAATAAATATTGTAGGGGGACACTTTGTACGAATTTTAATTTGGGGAGATTAAGTGATATATAAAAATAGTGTAAGGGGTGTTCTTGTAATTTTTTCTACAAATAATAGACTAAACAATACTCAAGGCATAATTTTTTACTTCTTTTAAGTGCAATTTTGGCTTTTGTATAATTGTGTAACCAATTATTTAGAGAGCTTTTAAATGAAATAGTTTTCTAGTACACTCAAACGTGCAATATTTATGCATTGTATACAAACTAGCAATTACTCGTATCTAAAGAGATTTTGAATATAATTTAATTATAAAATTAATTTTAAATAATAAAAAAAATTACTTAATTTACAAGAGTAACAATGTAGCAAAAGACTCCAATAACTTTACGCAAGTTCATAACATTACTAGTAATTTTAATTAGACTCACTCTTAATTTCAACTAAAAACAACGAAAAAGATATATAAACTAAAAATATATAAAAAGTTATATTTTGGACAATTATATGTTAGAAATGTATTTTTAATAAGAAATAAAGAGAAAAATTAAATTTAAAGTAAAGAGAAATGAAAAATGATTAGGTCTAAAATGAAGAGGGGAAAAGAATCTTAATAGGACATGTGTATAATATAAGAGACATGTGAATTAGGTGTGTAATTTGGCACAGCCCGGCTCGGTTTGACTCGGTTGTGGACCGGGCGGGCCAAGTTAGGTCCGGGCCCGACGGGTTCCCGTCGAATTTTTGGGCCGGGTCGAGCTGAGCCGGGCTTTTTGGCAAGGGGGTCAGCCCAGACCTTAGGTACTATGGGATCGGGCTTAGACTATGGGCTCGGGCCTAGGGCCCGGGTTTTTGGGCGGGTCTACCCGTTTTTTAGGTTTTTTTATTATTATTTAAAATTATTATATTATATAAGTTTATTATATTATAAAAATAAGTTTATTATTATAAGTTTATATAAAAATAAGTTTA